>OY725349.1:26046714-26206907 GCA_963243735.1 Neocrepidodera transversa
ATTACTTAATAGCACTAACGCTTATGCGTTAAAATCATAAAGCAAATATACCAAAAGGTATGACATAACCTGATATAAAAAAAAATAAAATAAAAACAAGATTAATTTATCTGGATGAAAAATACGTGGATAATAAAATGTATATACCTCCTTTTGGGAAGGGTTCTCCAAAACAGAGTGTCAGAAAAAGGTGAATAAATCCCCCAACAAGGGTTAACGCTTCAAGGCCTCCAAAATCCAACTTCCACCAAGAAATAACCAAAAATATTAGGCCCACCATATGCAGCGTTACTAACTGAAATCCATTTATTATCCCTACGAGAGGATGGCGAGATTACCACATATATAAAATGGATTTTCACTATCACGTTTTTGACAGCTCCGCGAGACCTAGTACCGGCAAAAGCCCTCCTGAGATGTCTGCCTCTCAAAGACAAAGACAAACCGGACATATGACACAATCCGGACAGTTGCCAACTGTCGACTAAAAACAGCTAACTGATCCTCCCAAAAATATGTCCACAATAAAATCGACGAAAATAACTCAAAATAAAAATTCTAATTGACCCGGAAAAAGAAATCCAAAATTTCCAAGATTACCACTAAAAACAAAACTGAAAAATGTATACGCCAAAGATTGACCTGCGTGCGAAATCGGATCGCTGTCTTACAACACCAGACTTTCGAACAAAATTAGGCCAAATAAATTCAAGGTCAATTCTCAGCTGTAGCAATAACAACAAAATACATTAAAGTTAACCTACAAAACAACAATAACTAAAATCGAAATAAGTAATCAAAAATAAATGGTAAAAGGAGAGTGGAATAAAATGTGTAAATATACGTCATGATAGACGTTCAAAAATATGGATAATTGTCACTGAAGACAACTACTGGCACCGCTATTTAAGAAGTCCTAAACCAGGGTCTTCAAAAAGGAAAGTCGAATGCACGTAGCTAAGAATTTGATTCATAGAGAGAACAAGGTTAGTTGTACAATTTAACAATGTTTTAGCAAGAATTCACGGTTAATGTTTTAAAAATGATGTGCGCTGAAATTCGACCGTCACAAAAAGAGAGACATACATCACTAGATTGAATTGTTTCACATAACTTTTTTACCACTCTCGTACCAAGAGTTACTTCGACAACATGTGTTTTTTCCCACAGTAGATATTTAGGTAATATATGTATCCAGTCATGGAGTCACATCTCTGCCATAACTTGATCCCTCTTTTGATGGGTTTTTTCGGTACGTACTGTTTGAGGGACGACCGTCCCTTAAACTTCACCATTGTCTCATCAATCGATTGATGAGAACTATCAGTTCTTGCTTTCTGAAATCTTTGTTTCAAACATGATACCAAATCGTCTAAATAATAAGTTTTAGAACAGTTTTCTGGCTTTGTTGGATCACTATAATACATTTTTGATAACAAAAACGTGCAGCGATCTCTACTAATAGCATGTTTTATAACATTATTTGCCATTGACTCATTACTTGACCAATAATGATAAAAACTTGGTACTCGGTTGTACGACATCAGTGTGCATCCTAAGACGAGCAATATTTCAAACATATCAGTCTCCTCAATATTTAGTTTTAAGTTTTTCGTTCTTTTCAGCAATTTTATTCTTTTATTTGTGCAATCTGCAATATGCAGTGAAAGGCTTCTGCATAAAAACATCTAACTCTGCTGCATCTCTGCCTATATTCAAAAGAACTATCCCTTGTTTTTCATTTGGCAATCTCATGCTCGTTTTGAAGCTATCTGCTGGTGTTTTCCAGTTAACGGGGACAGGAATACGTGCATTCTGGATTTCTGTTTCTGCCGTTTCATTATCATTAGCTGATAAATCATACTCACTATCTAAAGTTTCCTGAGATGTCGATGGTTGTTGCATATCCGAACATATATTTTCATTTTCACTCTCGTACAAACTTTCTCTTTCACTCTCTGAACTTTTCTCTTCGTCTTCTTCCTCAGGACAAAACTCTGAATCATCCGAGCCTTCAAATACCTCAGCTTCAGATTCACTTGACATTTCATTTATAGCTTCTTCAAGCTGTTTTTGAGTAAGCGCACGACGCCGGCTTATGTCTGTAACAATAAAATATTTTTACTGACGGGACATTTTTAACCCATTCAAAATTACTGTTGGGACGATAATATCCCACTAAATCAGTTTGTGATATAGTTATCAAATTATGCATATATTTTTATTGCTTTTGCTTACCTTCAGTTGTTTCTACTTCCAGAAATCCGTTCAAATTGTTTTGATCAAATTTATCACGATATTTACTACTGTAATAGCTTTGCAAAGAACGTGCACTACGACAGTAGACCAACAAGTTCATTAAACACTTGTTCTGGAGTTCGGCTTGGCCACCCAGCGTTGCCAAATCTTAACGTAGACCATAAACTACTGACATTTTTAATTTACGTGTAAATAGGGAATTTTTAAACCCAACAGTAAACTCGGAGAGGCGTGTGGGACTCATATGTCCCTGCAGTGGCGAAAGGGATAAAAAGTGTGTGGGACATATATGTCCCTGCAGTCGCGAAAGGGTTAAGCTCAAAATTTTATTATGGATTCGTTCCACGAATACAATTTGAATTTTATCAGAAGTAAAATATTAAATAAAAAAAAATTTGGAGGCCAGTCAGTTGATTTTTTTGATGTGATTAGAAACAATTGACAAAAAAACTATGATATATTTCAAAATCCGTCTTCGTTTTTTTTTAGGATTCACGAAATTAAACTCAAATGAAATGTTATATTTGTTTATTTAGTATTTACGATAATATCAGAGATTTTCTTTTTTCTTCAATAAAAAAACTTAGTTTCTTTAAAGTAGAGGGTCTTGGTTTTGTAGACGAAAACTCTTTTGTCAGCTGTCCTCTTCTCAGTTGTCCTGTTCTCAGCTTATCCAGAAAACAAAAAAAAACTTCTTGGACCCGGCACTTGACCACTGTCCATTTAATAACAACTGATTTAAGTGGAACCAGCAAAATAAACCACCAAATAAAAACCCCTATAAATAAAGGGGAGACAAGAAAGATATCTGCAGTAGAAAACACTGGCGATATAAAGATATACAAAGTCTATTACTTGTACTCAATTGATAAAGAAAAACTAGGTTATTAGCATGGGTAGGCATTTTAATAAGAATGCCAAGAGAAGAGTGGGACACGATGCGAGGAAATAAGAAAGGGAACATCAAGCGAATATGAAACTATAAAATATACGGAGTAGAGGAATAATTAAAATACAGGGTGGCACAAAAAAAACCGTAACATCTTTAACATATTTTCTCTGGCTATTTCGTGAAAATGTTGCATACGCGACTTTAGCTCATTGAAATAATCGTCATAACTATACACGAGTTCAGTTAGAGAAGTAGGCAAGCGGCTTTGTAAGCGAAAAGAAATTCAAATGGAGTATAATTAGTTGTGATATGTGGCGTAGTATTGTATGTGAAGGTAGAGGTAGTGGATTTTCTGATGGGCTAAAATCTAGAAAATATCTGCGCCGAACCTAACGGCAACAATGCACAAATTTATTAAAATGCAACCTGAAACCGTTGACTCAGTCGTACGACAAACTCAATAGCCCAGTCAAATTTGGTTAAAGATTTCATTTTATTGTACAATGTTGATTAGATTTAAATTATCTGATACAAATTGAAGTATAATTAAAAATATCCGATTGCAGGAAAATATTGCAAAAAAATGTGTTGCGCATGCGAAGAAGATAGTTTGCACATTTTATTTTATTTTACGAAAAAAAGTTCAAATTTACAGATTAAAGTATGATTTGCTGTTTAATTTGTTTAATTATGATAAAAGATAACGTATTTTACAATTAGGAATTGCAAAATTTAATTTAAAATTGAAGTGGTCAAAAAATTCCTTTCGAACTTGTTCAATTTAATGTCAAATATGAAAAGCCAAATATTAATGTTTCCAAAAATGGACATTTTTATAAATTTTCGTAAATTCTATAGTAAGAAAGTTGTATGACGACAACTTAAATAGACACACTCTGTATAAATTTAATATTAAAAATAACAATAACAGATATAGAAACATATATTCAGAATTTCGCTGCTGTTTTTATTAATTTAATTAATTATTCTCAGGATCAGCTATTTAAACAATATATAATAAATATATAATTTATTTTATGAATCTTTTGGTAATTTGTACCAATTTCAAAATTACATAAAATTAGATTGATGACAATGACAGTTTAAAACCAAACAAATATTTTTTTAAGAACATTTATTAATAATAAAAATTTTACAAAATAGGAACTGTTTTAACTAAATCAGTACAATGTTATTAAAAAAATGTTTGTTTGATTTTAAACTGTCATTGTCATCAATATTTCATATAATTTTGAAATTGGTACAAATGTGAGCATGCTACATAATTAGGTTATACATTACCTACTTTTTCTCCTAACTGCATTTATACATTTCTATTTTTTCCCTAATTTCCAACTAGCTCTTGAAAATGTGTAACATTTGCACTTGCTATTGCTCCCTGTATATTTGCAATTAACTTAACAACAATCATTTTTATATTTAATTTTGACGTGTTTACTTATGACAAAAGCATGATATCACGAAATTTTGACCACTACGAGCGCTGAGATCGTTTCAGTTATCCCCACCATGCACTCTGCACAGAGCGAATATTGTTTTAATGGCTGATCCTGAGAATAATTAATTATATATTTCACGTCAAACAGTATTAATTTTTGTTTTCAATAGTAATAAAATGAACTACACTATGTCAACAATGGCAGACAACCCAAATCGTCTTCATCTTCTTCATTATCTTCAGATTCAGATTCGCTCTCGCTACTATCGTCTCCTACATTAATTATTAAATTGTGAACATCATCCATAATATGCTCTCTTTCCATGTATTCATTTTCAATTTTTTCTACATGAGCGCAGATATTTTCCCAATTTTGAATGGTTACATTACTAAATTTGTCTTCCGTTAATTTCCATACATCATCTAGCTTGAAAGTGACGTTACATGAAGCTACGTCATTTTTTACAAGTGCCCATATTTTTTCGATTGGGTTCAGTTCCGGATGGTAAGGTGGTAAATGCAGTGTTAGCATGTCATTTTCTGCCAAAATTTTATCAATAAGGAAACTTTTGTGTGATGGTTTGTGTATTTGTATTGAACTATACAATTCCGTTTTAGTGTGAGCCATGTCATAAAAAATGTTTCGTTCAGTTAGCCATTTTTGCATTGCAGCTTTCTTCCATGAAAAATTTGGTATTGGCTCTACCAAAGTATTATGGTAAGAGGCATTAACTAATACCAAAACGCATTTTTTTGGAGCGTTAGGAATAAACTTTTCCGTTAACCATTTACCAAAATTTTTGGTATTCATTTCGTCGTGATAGTCGCCTGTTTTTTTCCCTGATTTAAATATGAGTAAAGCATTAGGTATAAAACCTGATACACCTCCAGCATGTAAGATAATCAGCCTTTTACCTTTGGCTACAGGTGATTTCAAACATTTGTTTTTTCCATCGTCCCATATTTTAGGTACAGTATGTGAACTGTGAATGTAGGTTTCGTCACAATATACTATCGTTCGTCCTTCTTCTTTATATTTTTTTAACTTTCTCAAATATTCAATCCGCTTTGCTTTGATATCATGTTTCTCCATTAAAATTTTTCTGTTATCTTCAGTTTTCTTCCATCTGAATCCCATCTTTTTCACTAATTTTCTGAATGAGTCTATTTTGCCGGTAAAATTAATGCTTGCTTCATCTTTAACGGATTGGAATATTGTCTTCATAGTTGGTCTCCTTTTGTGAATTGCGGTATAGGAATAAATGATTCTGCGAATTATTTCTTCTTCAAATATATCCACTGATCCTCTGGAAGTTGAAGGTTTATTTATAGTCTTTCGTGGTGAATTGAAGGGAGCAAGTGGTTCTTTTTTATTAGCCTCGATGATAATTCGTTTTACCGTATTGAGACCAACTCCACAGGCCGCAGCTACCCTTTCTTGGGGACGGCTTAAGGGTATTGTAAGGTTGCCTTGTTCTTTCTCGGCTGTCATAAATTTATTTACGTTGTAAATTATCTCCCGACCTTGACTATGAATAACTTTCTTAGAACTACTCATGGTTGTCTGTAACAAATAGATAAAATAAATATATAAATAGATAAAATATTTCTGCACATTACAATAATAAACCTTTAATTCATCGCGTGAAATATATTACACAAACACATGCATTTTGATAAAAGTAAATAAAATATTCATAAAGCTTAAGTAAATTACTTACATGATTGTTCGGGGAACTCAACCAGCACTTAACACTAAAGTTCTATTGTCTTTACTAAAAATATATAAACTAACTAAACAATACCTATACTAATGTTCAAATAAGTCTTTACTAAAATTACAAGGATTAACCAATTAGAAAAATAGTAAAAGTTTCACTGTACTAATACTCCGAATGGGACACGATATTCACTCACTGCCGTTTCAATTTTAAATGACGATGTTTTTACAATAGTCAATACTGTTTCCTACAAACACAGAATCGTGCTTTGCGACTGTGTGACTCATAGCCCATGAGAAGATCGGTTTACTCTAGCAAAAGGCATAAATTCGTCCCAATTGTTCATATCTTTGTTAATAAAATTTAAAAGTTAATAAAAATTTGTTTCCTATTCTGTGACATTTAACCCTTTCGGGACCGAACACCTGCCGCGCGCCGTGCCTGTAGGACGGAGGAAATGAATGGTCGCGGGATATCACTGCCGTCGTCTCGCAGACATTATCACCTACTGGGAAAATGTTGTTTGGTATGGAATTGTTAAAAGTGCAAGTTTGTGTAAATAATTATAAAAAATAAGGAACGGTCAAAAAAGCCACTTTATGTGTCGAAGGTGCATAACAATCATTTAATATTTTAAATTAAGTAATTGGTATTAGCAAAAATCACGTCAAAAACTGACATCATTAACACAAAAATAAATGTTTTTATATGTTTTATATTTTTATTTCATATAAAGCAAACTATTATAAAAATGCAAATACTGAAAAATTAAATATAAACTAAATTTTAAAACAAATATAGGTAAGTATTCAAAATAATACATACAGTTGACGACTGCTAACTTTTTGAAAAACATAAATAATAAAAGTATAGTTTAAAAATACTGTTTTTTGGTATGGTACACCTCGAAGCAAAGTGTAACACATAGATATGCATCACATGGCTTGCACATGAAACTAGTTTCGTGCCTTTTTTTGTTGTTTGCAACAAACTATACATCTACGAAAGATTTGACGCTTTCCTTGCTCAGTCGGGATCTTATCAATAAAATGTCTGTCTCTAAGACGCATCGGATTATCCACATGTGCTCTTCCCTTGAAAGATGATTTAGATTCCACAAATCTTTTTTCAAAATTTCTTTTATTAATTTTAACTGAAAATCTGCTAAAGTTTGTTTTTTATGTGAA
The DNA here is from genome assembly GCA_963243735.1 of Neocrepidodera transversa. NCBI lineage: Eukaryota > Metazoa > Arthropoda > Insecta > Coleoptera > Chrysomelidae > Neocrepidodera > Neocrepidodera transversa. Next base: position 26,054,233 of record OY725349.1, read on the forward strand.
AGAATGTTATACAAACAGTGAGAATTTAATACGCAGAGATCAACCAAGTGCCAAAAAACTTTTTTATACCACTTTTTATTCTTTCTCAGAGATTAGTTTGAACTTAGCATCATGTCGCATCTAACAACACCTCCCCTATTTTTATTATATAGTCCAAATTTTTGTCTCTTTGGTAATCGATTTTTTCCGTTCTTTCAAAATTGAATCCGTGTTTTGTCGTAATCATATGAATTTCCCTTTTATCGCTCCATTGTACAACAAAAAAATTTTACCTGAACTTCTAAATGTCTATTACTTTTTACTGTGCCACAAGCATTAGTTTTTCGTTTATACAAAAACTGAAAAAGTAATGGACTGCTGTACCAATTGTCTACATATGGTGATAGTAGTGAGACAACAACTTTTTCAGAAATTCCTAAATCATGTTTATCTTTTTTCTCCTTATTTTCTGCACCTGTGTATATAGTAAAATTTAAACAGTACCCTGTAGTTGAATCGAATATTACAAAAACTTTTACCCCAAATCTGTGCCTTTTGTTTGGGATGTATTGTTTAAATGATAGTCGACCTTTGAACAACATCAAGCTTTGATCAATACATACATTTCGTCCCGGATAAAAATTTTTGGGGAAAGAGTTTTGCAAATGAGTGATTACCAATTTTATTTTAACGAGCTTATCAGAACTATTGACATTATTATCTGAAAAATGTAATATTCGATTCATATGTAATACATACCGATCCCTTTTCATATAACTTGGAAATGCTGGAGAACTAAGAAGTGGATCTGTGGACCAATACTCTTTGATTTTTAGTTTTTTATTTCGTGACATCAAAAGTGTAAGTCCCAGATAACACCAAAATTCATTCATTCATTTTACCATTTTTTTTCAAAATGTTTCGTCCGATCTCAAATTCTCGAGCTGCCTATTGCACTCTTCAATTATTTTGTGAACCAATTCTTCAGGAAATACTTCTTCAAATACGGATAAAATCACCGACTCTGAATTTAACATTTCATTATTGCTATATTATATACTGCTTTTCGCATGCGTGAGATTTCGGTTTATAACTTGGAAAAAAATTCCATTTCATTTCTGTTTTCTGTGTTACTTCCGAATCATCATTTTCTTTATCTAAATTATCTTTATGCTCAAATAATTCTTCATCTAAATCGCTTTCCTTATTTCCTTCCTGATAAGATCCATTCTCTATATCACTTTCTCCACTAGATAAAACTTTCCCATCATCATGGTCCAAATGACTATCTTGCATAAATTCTTCAGCCAACTGTTCTAATTCTTTCGCTGACAAATATTTTTTTGTCATAATTTATGTCGACTGCGACTTCTCACATTAAAGCGTAAACAATAACTGAGCTCAATTCCCACAACAGGCAATTTGTGTAGCATCCACAAACTCCACCCACCACGATAACGTACTAATTACACCCTTTCGCGCCATTTTTAAATTTTGACTCAATAAGCAAACAGTAGACAGACGTGAACGCACGGTCTTCGTACTTTATACACATTTTGACTTAAAACCATAAGAGAAAGCACGGCCTTCGTCTTTTGGTATATAGCTCCGCTTCACGTGAAAACACTGGCATCGTCCATAAGGGTTAACGGACCGAGTATATCCAAAAACACTTTTTCGAATGGCTTAGAAGTTGTCGTTATCGTTGTCTTTTTTCCACATTTATTTTTCTGACATATTGCGCAAGATCGAATAAATTTCTGGATATCTTTAAATATTTTTCGCCAACGAAATTTGTTTTTTTAGTCTATTAATAGTACGGTTTACACCTTGATGTCCTTCCAAAAGGAGAGACTTGATATTCCTTTAGGATTTTATTAATTTTGTCTAAACTGAGATTTTGATAAACATTGTTATGGTAAATAGTTATTTTTATGTCAGTGTCTTTAAATATGTAGCTAAACATTATTCTGATGGTCTCGAGTTTCAGGTGCTCGGGCTTGAGTTCTTCGGTAGAAAAGGCAAGGTCGTTAATATCATGTGTATTACAGAATAACTTTAGATTATGTAAACAATTAAATAAATTTTCGTAATCGGTTTTTTGAGAATCTAGTTTGTTTAGACTTATTGAAAGGGGTAGTAAAGCCGGCAACGCCGCGCGACCACGAGACAGTTTTTATTTTATTGTTGAGAGTTACGTCGACTTAATTAGATCGACAGGTGTCTTGTAGTTATGATCTTTAAATTAAACGTTTGTAAATTGGTATAATTGCATTATTAAATACTTGGGACTTGTGCCCAAACATAGTGGTCCTATATCGAGCGGATAATTATTGGATATTGAAAATAAAACAAGAAATCGCGCAAAATTAATCAAATATAATTTGGGGTTAAATTTGCACAAGCAAGCGGTGGTTGGAACCCAGAGCGAGGCTACAGATCGGCGGAGTTGTGTTGTTGGCGAGACACAAATTTGAGATTCGCAAGGAAGATCCTGTGGCGGGGCTACATGTTGGAATGGTTGGAAAATAGACGTTAAATCAGGTGATATAAGGTCGAGATTGGTAAGTCATCCTTTTTTATTGAATTCCTTAATATTTAACGGATTTTGGTTGGGTAAATGCAGTTCTCATTTAATCATGGGTACAGAATTAAAAAATTTAAATCGTAAAAGAGGAGTTATAAAGGGAAAAATTACAACTTTTAATAAGTTTATTAATAATTTTGATGAACGAGAAAAAGATAAATTTGATATTAGTTGGTGTATGGAATTACAAGAAAGATTGGGGCGGTTTGAATTAATAATGGAAGACTTTGAACAAATTCAAAGTGAATTAGAGTTGATAGTGAGCGATGATGATTACGATTTGGCTATTAGTGAACGACAATTGTTTGAAAATGAGTTTTATAGTAATTTATCAAAAGGTAAATGGATTTTGAGTGTACTTGGGCCAAGGTTTTTATTAGAAACTGAAAATATAGATAACAATAGTACAGCAGGTTCAGCCTCATTTGAGAGGGTAGTACAGTCAAAACCCAAGTTACCAGCAATACCGTTGCCTAGTTTTGGTGGAAAGGTGGACCAATGGATGGAATTCAAAGATATGTTTGAATCATTGGTTCATAATAATAATTCCATATCTAATGTGGAAAAATTCCATTTTTTAAAAAGGGCGGTACAGGGTGATGCTCTTAGAGTAGTACAGTCAAGAAAAATGACTGCAGATAATTATGAAATAAGTTGGAAACTCTTATGTGAACGGTATGATGATGTTCCCATGTTGGTAGAATATTATTTAGAGAACTTGGTAAATTTTCCTATTATAGTAAAAGAATCAGCTTCAGATTTGTTAAACATGTTAGATGTCATAATTGAAATGCTATACCATTTGGAAAAATTAGGTTTAGATATAAAATCCTGGGATCCATTTATTATATATTGTATGACAAAGAAAATGGATCAAAATTCTTTTGTAAAATGGGAAGAATATAGACCTAAAGGTGTATTGGCGTCATTGGATCAATTTAAAGAATTTTTAAGTAAAAGAGTAGAAAGTTTAAAAAATATAGAAAGAAAAAGAAAAGTAGATTATAAAGAGGTCAATAAAAAAGAAAAGTTTAAAGGTTCACATAAGAGTTTCGTGTCAATGCAAGGAAATGTTAAGTGTGTTTTATGTAAAGATAGTCATAATATTCTAAACTGCTCTAAATTTTTAAAATTAAAAACATACTCCAGATTTGATCAGGCTAGGAAGTTAGGTTTATGTTTGAATTGCCTAAAAAAGGAAAATCATTTTAGTAGAGATTGTGAACAGGATGGCTGCAAAAAATGTGGGAAAAAACACCATTCTTTGTTGCATTACGAGAAACAATCAGGTACATTTTCAGGGTTGTCTCAGCAGTCTAGAGAAAACGTAGAAGAAGAGGAGTTAGTGACGCAGTTATATGATGAATCACCAGGTAGTTCTTTTCAGGTCAAGTCAGTATTTTTAGATAGTGGCAAAGAAATTGCAGGGGAAGTACTCTTATCGACTGCTTTGGTTCAAATTATGGATAGTCGTGGGAAATCACATACTTGCAGAGCTCTTTTAGATAACGGTTCACAACCGAACCTTGTAACAGCAGATTTGGTAAATAAGTTAGGTGTGTCAATGCATAAGGTAGAAGTGTCTATTGTTGGTATTGGAAATAAATCCTCGAATGTTGGTGAGAGATGTTTGGTTGATATGCGTTCGTTACATACTAACTTCCAAAGAACAATTTCTTGTTTAGTAGTACCTGAAATTAGTGGGTTAACTCCGAGCTGCCGGTTAAATACATCTCAGTTAGACATTCCTACTAAGTTGCAATTGGCTGATCCTAGTTTTGGACAACCTCAAAAGGTTGATATTCTATTGGGTGCAGATGTTTTCTTTGGCTTACTCTGTGTTGGACAAATTCAGTTAGGAAAAGATCAGCCTACATTACAGAAAACTAGATTGGGTTGGTTGGTCACAGGTTCAATGTGCTCAGGGTTACACGTTGGAAACAAGAAAGTTAAAAATTTTCATATAGGGATGAATGATCTTCAGGATCAGTTGGAAAAGTTTTGGGAATTGGAGGAGATCACAACGAAGGAACATTTATCTTTGGAAGATAAGGAGTGTGAAAAAGTATTTCTAGACACTACAACACGAGGATCTGATGGCAAATTTGTGGTGGATATTCCTTTGAAGGAACCCGCAGAAAACCTAGGTGATTCTCGAGAACAGGCTTTAACTCAATTTTTGGCTTTGGAAAAAAGGTTGAGAAAAAATAGTAAGTTAGCGGAGATGTATAGAGGTTTTATGGAGGAATATATTAATATGTCTCATATGTCCTTAGTAAAAGATTCATCTGATCATGGTTCTTATTATTTACCTCATCATGGGGTTCTTAATGAATATAGTAATACCACAAAACTTAGGGTCGTTTTTAATGGATCAGAACCTTCGGATAATGGAGTTTCCTTGAATGACTTGCAGTTCAGTGGTCCAAAGTTACAAGAGGATTTGGTTTCCATATTATTAAGGTTTAGGCAGCATAAGTTTGTTATTTGTGCGGACGTGGCAAAGATGTACCGCATGATTTGGGTTAATCCTCATCAACGGTCACTTCAAAAGGTCTTTTGGAGAAGCAGGCCTGATGACGAGTTGGCAGTTTATACGTTAAATACCGTCACATACGGCACAAAGTCGGCGCCATATTTAGCAATTCGGTGTTTAAAACAGCTTGGACTTGAGAGTTTAGAGGAGTATCCTGAGGCAGCAACTACAATTTTACGGGATTTTTACGTTGATGATCTTTTGACAGGTGCAGAATCAGAGGAAGACGCTGTAAAATTATGTGAGGATGTGGCAGGTATTTTAAAGGCTGGTGGAATGGAACTGAGAAAGTGGATTTCAAATAGTAGGAAAATCTATATGCAGTTAGAGGGAAGAGAAATCGGAGCCCAGAAAATTAGTTTGGGGGAAAAAGAGGATAATAAGACGCTAGGTCTACTTTGGAATTTTCGTCAAGATTATTTGACATTTTCTGTTGATTTTTTAGATTGTAAGCGAAGGGTGTCAAAGAGGTCCATTTTATCTGAAATTTCGAAGATTTTTGATCCATTGGGGTTAGTTGGTCCCTGTGTTGTACTGGCTAAAATATTGATCCAAAAACTCTGGATGGAACGTGTAGGTTGGGATGAGTCCATTCCTATGCATTTAGAGACAGAATGGGTGAAATTGAAAAATGAAATGATGCAGTTGAATGGGTTGGCGATCCAGAGGTTTGTTCTAGGAAATAGCTGTCAACATATTGAAATTCACGGATTTAGTGATGCGTCACAACATGCATATGCTGCTTGTCTTTATGTTCGAAGTGTTGACAGTAATGGGGAGATTAAGGTTGAGTTGTTATGTTCGAAAGCAAGGGTAAGCCCTTTGAAGAAGCAAACGATTCCTCGATTGGAGTTGTGTGGGGCGTTACTTTTGGCAAGGCTTTTTTCAAAAGTGCAAGATTCGTTGACTATTATGTTTAGTAAGATCTATTTATGGAGTGATTCCACAGTTGTACTCAACTGGATCGGTATGTCGTCTAGTAGTTTACAGACCTTTGTGGGAAATAGAGTTGCTCAAATTCAAAACTTGACCAAAACTTCAGATTGGAGACATGTTAGGACTGAGCATAATCCTGCGGATGTACTATCTAGGGGTTTACCTCCTCAACAATTGGTTCAATGTATCAAATGGTGGAAAGGTCCGTTATGGTTGGAGTTAGATGAAGCTAAGTGGCCAATTCCTGTGGAAATCCATTCTATTGATGTGCCTGAAGTGAAACTACAAATGGTTAATACCATTCGACTTGTGCCACTGTCATTCCATTTCGATGCATTTAGTGATCTTGGCAGGCTCAGACGAGCTTTAGTTCATATTTTTAGGTTCATTCGACAGTTTAGGTGTAAAGGAGAAAAGAGTGATGTTAGATCCTTCATCTCATCGGTAGAGTTAGACCATGCAAACAAGGAATTGGTTAGGATTGCCCAAAGTGAGTGTTTTTCTCAAGAGATTTATGATCTGTCTCACAATAAACCTTTAGCAAATAAAAATCTTCAAGGTTTGAGTCCGTTTTTAGATGAAAATGGGTTGTTAAGGGTGGGGGGTAGACTTCATTTATCAAATTTAGGTTTTTCACAAAGGCACCCTTTATTGTTAAAGTCAACTCATCGTTTCAGTCGCCTACTCTTTGAATTGGAACATAAGCGCCTATTGCATGCTGCACCTCAACTGTTACTTTGTTCAATTAGAGATACTTATTGGGTATTGGGAGGAAAGAATTTGGCTAAAAAGGTTGTGCATGATTGTGTTATATGTTTTAAGGTTAATCCTAAGGCAATGCAACAAATAATGGGTTTTCTACCAGAAGAAAGGGTTAAACCTGGTCCGCCCTTCTCGATAACTGGAGTAGATTACGCGGGCCCACTTTCCATTAAAAATAGGTATGGTCGGGGGTCTACCTCCTCCAAGTGTTATGTATGTGTTTTTATATGTTGCTCAACAAAGGCAATACACTTGGAGGTTGTATCCTCCTTAACAAAAGAGGCATTTATTGCTTGTTTTCGGCGCTTTGTCGCTCGTAGGGGCAAACCGACAAAGGTATTGTCTGACAATGGGTCGACCTTTATTGGGGCGCATAATGAAATGCGAGAATTGGCCAACTTTCTTAAGTCGCAATCAACCTCATTATGTGACTCTATTAATAATGAAGGGGTAGATTGGAAATTTATTCCACCCCATTCCCCAAACTTTGGTGGGTTATGGGAGGCAGGCGTGAAGTCTTTTAAATTTCACTTAAAACGAATTGTTGGAACTTCTACATTAACTTTCGAAGATCTGAGCACTGTACTTGCCCAGATAGAATCCGTTTTAAATTCCCGACCCCTAAGTCCTATGTCCTCTAATCCTAACGACCTTGATGTTTTAACCCCTTCCCATTTCCTTATTGGACGTCGGCTCAGCTCTTTACCAGATCCCGACCTTATGGAAGTGCCAAGCAACCGGTTGTCCAAATGGCAACATATCCAGATGCTCCATCAGCATTTTTGGAAGAGATGGTCATCTGAATATCTGAGCGAACTTCAACGGAAAACCAAATGGGTTGCTGACAAGAAAAACCTGGAAGTAGGCCAGTTGGTGGTTGTAAAGGAAGACAATGTCCCTCCGCTGCAGTGGAACATTGGACGAATTCTAGCAACATTTAGTGGTCCCGATGGGAAAGTTCGTGTGGCAACTGTGAAAACGAGTACTGGTGAATACAAGCGTTCAATATCAAAACTTTGTTTATTGCCGATATCACATTAATTGAAGTGTCCTTCAATGGTGGGGGGAATGTTTAGACTTATTGAAAGGGGTAGTAAAGCCGGCAACGCCGCGCGACCACGAGACAGTTTTTATTTTATTGTTGAGAGTTACGTCGACTTAATTAGATCGACAGGTGTCTTGTAGTTATGATCTTTAAATTAAACGTTTGTAAATTGGTATAATTGCATTATTAAATACTTGGGACTTGTGCCCAAACATAGTTCTTTGGAAATTAAATATAGAAAATAGCGGTCATTATGTTTTAGATAAGCGATTTCGTGTAATTGTTTGTTTTGAGCATTTAATTCGTACTCTTTACCTTCGTATTTTTCTGTGACATCAAAATTCTGACTAGCCAGAAGTATTATACAGGGGTTTTCGTTAAAATCGTTAATGTTTTCAGAAAGAATCTATAATATTTTGTTTTATGATAATTTTGTTTTCGATTTCTTTTAAATATTCATTATTTGAGTTTTATGTAATAGAAAAATCTTTGTTTATTTCATGTATACGTGATAAACATCAGTATTGGAAATCAATTTACCGGGTTTGTAAATTATTCTATATTCGAATTCTTCAAGTTTTAGATGGGTTTGAGTGGGAAAAGAGATATGAAAGGGGTTTATGATCACTTACTATTAATAATTTCTTTCCGTATAGATTATTTCGGAAATGCTGAGCGGACCAAACGATACTTAAAATTTCTCTTTCTATTGTTGATTAATTTTGCTCGGCTTTGTTTAGAACTTGACTAGCGTATGCTACGGGGAGATCTTCCCCTAATTTTGCTTGAGATAGGACTGAACCTATAGCATCGGTAGTAAGAATAAATTCCTGTCCGAAATCAGGATATTTTAGGACAGGTGGACTTATGAGTTTTTCTTTTAATTTACGGAATGCGTCATCGCATAAAGCGGTCCATTCAAAAGGTACATTCTTTTTTAACAAATTGTTTAAAGGATATACGATTTGATCGAAATTTGACATGAAATGACGGTAGTAGGAAGCAAAAGCTACAAATGACTTTACTCCTTTCTCGTCTTTTGGGATAGGAAAGTTTTCGCCTGCGCTAACCTTGTCTGGATCAGGTTTCACGCCGTCTTCGGAAATAATGTGACCTAGATAATTAATTTCTTTTCTTAAAAAGTTACATGTTGAAGGCTGTAGTTTGAGCTAGTTTTTTCTTAGTGCGTTAAATACGTCTACAAGTTTTTTGTTATGATCTACGAGAGAATTTCCAAAAACTACTATGTCATCAAGGTAAACGAAACACTTTATTCCTTGCAATCCTGTAAGTACATTGTTCATGGGACGTTGGAAACACCCTGGCGCGCCCTTGAGTCCCGTTGGTAGACTTTATATTGGTAATGACCATAAAAGGAAAATGCTGTGAAAGGTTTACTTTCTTCACGAAGTGGAATTTGATGAAAACCATTTGCGAGGTCTACGACAGAAAAATATTTGGATCGGCCCAATTGGTCGATGATTTCAATAATATTTGGCAAAGGATAAGCATCTGATTCTGTGACGTCATTAAATTTTCTGAAATCTACAACGAGTATAGCGTTTTGACCATCTTTTAAGGATTTTTGGGGGTAATTAAGACAGGTGAGTTGAACGGTGAACTGCTTGGTTCGACGATGTCATCGTCTAGCATTTGCTGAATTTGTTTACGAATTTCCCCTTTTGGTGTTTTGGAAGCCTATAATGTTTAACGAATATGGGTCTGTTTCTATTTAAAGGAATTGAATGTTCTACCGCATCGGTACACTTTAACTTATCACCCTCGACATGAAATAAATCATTAAATTGTTTGAAAATATCAAAAATAGCTTCTTTTTCTTCAGAATTCATGTAACTAGTATCGATTTGTGACTCTAAGTGTCAGTAGATAGAACGACCTTTAACTTTAAAGATTCAATAACTAAAGGCGATGACGTTTGGAATAAAATTTAACAAGTTGATTTCTTGTACAATTGTCACAATCTAAACGTCATTGTCGTTAGTTACAGAACCGTTAAAGTTAAAGGACGTTCTATCTACTGACAGTAATATTGATATTCTATCCCTTGAGTTTGTGCCTATAAGATGAACAATTTGATAATTTTCTATATCGTCGAAATCGAGATTTTGATAATTTATTTGAACGTTATTTTCGGTTGAATTCATTATGCTATGGTACATATACCATTTTTAGATGGGACTATACAGATACCAATAAAAATTCCAGGTTTTACCTGTTTGCTTAGACAAATTTTTGTTTCTTTGAAACTTATATGGATTTTTGCGAAATACTCTGACCTTGGCGGTACAGATATGTTATAAGGACTTGTCGGATCAAAAGCGACAGAATGAGTCTTGATAGGAATTGTAAGTTTTGACGATTGATAGTCGATTGTTACTTTGAACTGAGACAGAAAATCTTTTCCTAAAATACCATCGGTTAAAGCCGCAAAATTATCGGGTACTACATGAAATTCTTGTTCAATAATATAATTTCCTAGTTTTATTTTTCAATAGCTAATACCGGGTGAAAAATTGTGTTCATTAGTTATGCCTTTAATTTTTATAGTTTTTTTAGTGTAGACGAGTGCATCATCGTCTAGACGTCCGATATTTATAACGCTGATATCAGAACCGGTGTTAACTAACAGATTCGCATTTTGCGTTGAAGTTAACGATAGTGGAATATTTACATAGGAAGAATTTGTTTCGTTTGAAATCGCAAAAATGTCTTTCTTATCTTTATGATTTGTGAAATTTTCAATTTCATATTTTTCGTCTGAATATAAGTTTGATATTGGATTAAAAAAACCTTGCATAAAACTTTTCGATAGATTGATTTTAAATTAAAAATCACACCATCATAATCAAGACAGCTGTCAAATATCTATGTTATCACTTAGGTAATGGACAACAGAAAGCTAGTACAACAAGCAAACTTTGCAATTAAAACACTCCACCATTTACCAAATGCCTTAAAACACCTTACAGTATGTTTGTCCGTTTGTTTTAAGTGGAGGTAGGTTATATCTAATAAGTTTTAGTGAGTTGTCCTACGGGTTTATACTAAATAGAGACGCTTGCCATTTCTCACTTTTACAGTTGGTAACGGCTTGTGACAGGAGCTATTGCCCGTCTCTTTTTAACCGGTATCTTTTCCACCGTTTTCTAGTATACTGTTTGTTTCTGATCATTTGTAGAATGTCTTGTGGTAGATCTAATTTTATGTTCTTGTAAATTTCGAACATGTATTGTTTACAGTTACTTGTAAATTTCGACCATTTATTGTTTACAGTTTGTTTTTTTGGTATCATAGTACGTGCGATTTTCGTTGGTTTTTATTTTTGTCACAATTTTAAGCTATACAGTTCTCCTATCTTGTCAGTTGCTTATCGATCACAAAGCTAAGTTGTTTTGATTAATAGTTGGTATATAGGTAAGCAGGCTATTTTCAAATGAAGGTTTACGATGAGTTAGAACGGGTTAATGTGCCGCGATTACTCTTTTTCCATTGATCATCATTTTGTTGTTATCTAGATACGAGATTAACGTTCTATTTATGTTGATAATTCAGAAAAATTAAAAAAATTCCAAAAGTTCTTGTTTTTAAAACTGTCCACCTCTAGAAATCTTTATTATTGCTGTATTTTTAAGACTTATTTGAACCATTTTCGTTTTCCATTTCTTCTTGACATTCGGAATCGTTTACTCCTTATTTTTTATTTAATTTATTACTTATTGTCTATTTTTAAAGCAAACATGTAGCTCAATTCGCATTTTATACAAGAGTATCCCGTTACTTTAAGGGTTACGTATTAACATTGTTTTTCTTTTGTTTCCAGATTGCCTGATTATGTCCAACTTTAGATGTGCTCTGGCTGAACCGTATTTATATATTCATAAAAGGAAGACGCCTGAAGAAGTCAAATTTAATTTAATTTTTTGTTTAAATACATACATTTTATTGGTCGTTTTTAAATCTCGAGTGAGCAACTAAATTTTGACAAATTTTGTATACCTATATATTTTAAAGTAGTGTTGAAAAATTTGTCAAAATTTACTTTGTTGATACATTAAAAAGCATAAAAAATATGTACAACATCCAAAAAACAAATATGATCAGGTGAAGGAATACATTTTAATGGAATTTAATCACGAATTTAATAACAACAATCAACCTACATTAGAGTATCCAGAAACTCCCATTACTATAATATGCTTTAACTAGAAAAGTTTTTTTTTGTTGGAGTTTCGAAGAGCAGCTTATTAAAGGTCTTTAGTGCAAGGTGATCTGTTTCGTTTACCTTTTAAAGGAGGGCGGAGTTTCTTTTCAAAATTCATTTGAAGTTAATATTTAAAAAAAATGTACAAGTTAATTAGTTGCCTCGTAACTACGAGTGGCAGTTTGTGACCTCCAAAGATGATGAGACAGGCTATAAAATAATTTTTTTTATTGGTACCCAAACGCGCGTATTTTAAAGTTACCATGGCAACATCAACAAATCGAGGACTGAAGTCGAAATGCCAACTTTTTAAAGATTGATCTGACAGAAATACCTTTTAACGTCAAATAAAATATTACTTACAAATGTTTTTAACCCTTTCACTCAGGCGCTCGTAAACAGCATGTAGTGCAAAATGAAAATCGGTCAAGTGCGTGTCGGACTTCGCACATTTATGGTTCTGTACCAAATGTAGAATATAAGCCGGCTATGTAGAGGCAGGATCAGTACAGGAATTTAAAATTTTAATCGAACCCAAGTCAAAAATTCTTGGTAAAAAAATTTTAAGTGAAAAGAAAAATAACCTGGCAGATGTGTGTTTGATGAAGAAAAAAAATTACGAGACGAAAAATGCGTTTCTTAACAAAATTAATAAAAGCACAGATAAAAATAATAAAATGTCGAATATCACAATCCGCATATAGAGGGGAGCGCGGGTCACAGTGGCCACTTTTTTGGTTTATATTTATTTTCTCTTCTGCGAATGCTTTCATTGATATGTAGTTTACAGGATTATAATAAATAAGAGTTTTTTCTACGTATAAAAAATTTATTTAAAGAAACAAATGATACATGAAATAAACAATAATGATTTTTTGAGAACATGAAAACTGGCCACTGTACCCCATAATCGTCGAACAGTGGCCACATACATGGGGCACATTGGTCACCCAACTAGAACAAATAAAAAGAATTTAATAAGACGGAATTACACCATGTTATAGGCTAAGGTCAATATCAAATCTATAAGTGGTTTGTAATCTGGAGGTACCTCCAGAATTTAAAGGTGGTGGAAGAATGGTAACAATATCACCGGTTGGTACCATTGCATCATCTTTAACATTAGGAAATACAAACTTATTCCCAACTTTCCTTAAAAAAGTAATGAAATATTCATTCAATTCTGTATTATTATTAACTTTATCAACAAAATATTTTGTTTTTTTTTTGTTGCAAACTTAACTAAAACAAATGACTTAACAACAAATGCAGTGTCAAAATTCTCTTCAGAATTCTCGGATAAGTCATTCGAAGCATTTGATCAAGTCCGACATCTCATTCTCGCTCTCACTTGTTGATTCTATAAGTTCCATAATGGTTTTTTTCTTTTGCTTTCGATCACTCTTTTCCATATTTCTCTTTCGCTTTAAACTTTCCTGTCTCGTTTTTTTCATTTCTTCTTCTAGCTTGTTCATAACTGGCGTGCTTGTCAAAACTTTTGCTCTCTTTTTCTTCCTCCCCCCCCTTTTACTTACATTCTGTTCTGTACTGGCTTTCGGATATGGGCGCAACACCTCTGGTGATACAACATTGGAGGCTAGCACATTATTCTTTAATGAAGAAACATTCTCCGGTGCCACAGAAGAACAATTGGATGTACTGGTTGTTGGTCTAACTTGACCTAAAGGAGTTCTTGGGCATGGATTTTCTGTCTTTACTAGTTGATGTGGACTGCTCACTTTCTAATCTGTTACATTGGCTGCTAAATACTCATCGTCTCCATACACATATTTATTTATTGGAAAAATACCTGTTCTTTCAAAGGCAGATACGCAATTCTTTTGTTTAAAATCAAGGGGATCGGCAATCCCTAACAGTTCAGCAATTTCAAATATTGTTATTCTCTTTCCAGGATTTGATGCACGCCAGGATCTACATGCCTAACGGTTCAGTGGACCATATACATATTTGTCCAGTGGCTGCAACTTAAGGCTGGTATGTGGCGGTAGTGTGAAAAGAATAACGCCAGAATTATTTGCTAGCCTAATGACCTCAAAGTACAAATGTGTTTCATGGATATCCATTAACAGTAATACTGGGTCTTGTAATGAAGGCCTGGCGTGCTTAATGAAATGATGCATCCAGTTTTCAAATTTTTTAGTGGTCATCCTACCCGTCGGTGAAGCTGCCCCTACTGTCCCTATGGGAGCGTTCTTAATCATGTTATTTAAATTCACTACAGGAAATATCAAAAGAGGCGGTATACAGTTTCCAAGAGCGTGAATTGTACCACACATGGTCACCAGACCGCCTCGTTCCTCGGAGCTAATTTGTCCAACTTGCCTTTGTCCTTTTTGTGCAATTATTTTACTTGATCCCTGCATTCAAAGTTGGGTATTTTTCATATAAATCCCTTACATCATTATAGAACTATGGACAACGGGCTTATTAAAAGCCACAGATATTGCTTCTGCTGCTCGTAAGGAAATTGTTGGATTCCTTTTCATAAACGCCGTAAACCATTCCTTCCCAGCAGTTTGATTTCGGTGCCAGCTTTCCGAAATAATTATGTTATTTCCACAAAATCTTTCAGAACACTTTCTGTGAATGGAACACCAAATTCAGCCGCAGTTAACATTGTTTTCGCAATTAATTTTTCCTCTGCAAATGGAATTGCAGGCGATTTACCAAGCTTATCACTATGTCTACCTAGATATTTGGAATGTAAATTAGAACGTGGTACACCAAATCTCTCAGCGGCTTGCCGGAATGAAAAATGTTCATCCAGGACACCTCTCAACTCATCCTCCATTTTTTGTGGGTCATAATTGCGCCGAACCGCAGTGACTAACTTGTGTTTATGTGTCCTCGGCATTGTCCAATATAACCCTGCAATTTAAGCATTTTTAGTTTTTATCATTTTTCTCAAAGTATCGTGAATAAATTGAATGTTTGTTTTTGATGTTATGATATTATATTAGTTTCATTGGACAATGCTGGCATAAACAACAATAAGAGAGTTACAAAGTAGGTTTTTCGACAATTACTCATATTCATACAAAAATTATTTTCAAAACTAATTTTTTTTCAGTTTGAAATTTCACAACCACAACAATTACAAGTATAACGAATTTCTTATGTATAGTAACTTTTTTGGCGTTCAATATTGCCAACTGTGCGAAATTTGAATAGAAAATCAAAAAAAGGCGCGCACATCCAATATATAACCCCTGGTATCCAATATATATTTGACGGTACTTCTTTAAATTTATTTCTGAAATCATCCACAATATGTCTAATTTTGAACAACGAATCTTCTCAATTTAGATTTTCGTTGTCACAAAATTGTAATGCTGAATGCAGTGCCAAGTACCTACCTCGTGGCATTACTTGGCTAAATATCTGTGTCTATTATGAAATCCTTAGTCCAATAATCCTTAATTCGTTCTTTTTTTATTAGCGGCATAAGATCACTTACTCCTAAAAACACATAAAGTTCATTAGAAGTTATAATGTTCCGCTGTTTTGAATGTGAAGAGGTTAAGTTTTCATTTTGGGTTGATAAGTTGGCTTGGTAAATATTTGATTGATAAGCTGCATAAATTCGTCAGTAAAAATGTTTCAAAAATTTTCAACGCAATGGATTTTCTGACCGCGGTCATATTAGCACCTAGCTAACTAGCACCCAAACGAGGCAACAGCCGATGCGCCACTGGTTGTATTTGTAAAATAATTTGTTTTTTTTTCTCTCGTTATTAATTTTTTTCTCGGATATCAAAGAATATAAAAAAAAATAATTTTTTTCCTATTCCATTTTCATAGCTGCCTTTTATTTACTTTTTGATTTTGAAAAAATCGAAAAAAAAGGTGCTGGATTAAATTTTGAAAAATGATTCACTTACTTCCACACTGCCCTTGAGGTGAATTAAATAGTGCGTTTTTTATGCGATTTCCCCAGTAGGCCCAGCCTACTTGGCTAATAATATCAAAAGCACTAATATATCCCAAACAGTTTATGATTAAATATTTTCTTAATAAATAATAACAGATAATTTAATTCGAATTTTTACGCACCCTTATACTTGAAGAACTAAAAGAAACTGTTTGGTAAATATCACTTAATAGTTAGGTTAATGTTTGAATAATTGAATTTTTTATACAAAAAACTTCGAGATTAGATTAAGTTTTAAAAAATATAGGTATACAGTAAATAGATTTTATTAATAAAGGCCTCCTTAATAAAGGCCTCCTCCTTCCACTTACAGCCTTACCTTAAACCTCAGGCGCAAATTTACTTACTATATATTAAAAAAATATTAAAATTATAATACTAACTGTCAGTAGATAGAACGTCCATTACTTTAAAGATTCAGTAAGTAAAGGCGATGACGGTTAGAATAAAACTTTAAAAGTTGATTTCTGGTACAATTGACACAATCTAAACGTCATTGTCATTAGTTACAGAACCGTTAAAGTTAACGAACGTTATATCTACTGACAATAAGAGTATAACGTTTATTCCCATTTTTAAAGAAAAAATAAGTTTGATAGGGAAATATCCCTATCAAAGTGTTATTATACTTTTAGATCAACTTTTATATTATATATCCCAGCAAACAGACCGACGTGTTAATGACGTGAATTTTTGGTTCATTTTGACCAATTTACGTAAATTGTATACGCGAATTTCACGTGATTATTTGGTTGGAATGTCACATTGAAAAGACGTCTTTTAATTACGTGAAAAAGGCGTCCTCAGTTCACGTAAATAATTCGTCTATAAT
Organism: Neocrepidodera transversa; assembly: GCA_963243735.1. Lineage (NCBI taxonomy): Eukaryota > Metazoa > Arthropoda > Insecta > Coleoptera > Chrysomelidae > Neocrepidodera > Neocrepidodera transversa. The sequence continues at coordinate 26,071,084 of OY725349.1, forward strand.
TTACTTATGAATCACGTAAATTATATATTCATACAGTGCGAGCATAAAGTGTTACCCCCCCTACTCCTTCTGAGTGGTAAAATATTCAAAAAAATGCTCGGTCAATTTGAATTTCAGATGAAGCACATTTGTGAAATTAAAAAAAATACCCTAATTTTAACCCCTTTCAGGGTAGCTACCCTCTTGAAAATTTTAAATCACATATCTCTATTTAATGGTTTAAATAATTTTAAAATAGCCGACCATTTTTCCATTTAAAATGTTTAAGGGGTGTGCTATTCTGGGGTTGAAATTAGGGTAATTTTTTTAATTTGGAAATGTGTTTCATCAGAAATAAAAATCGACCTGTCCAAGCATTTTTTCGAATACTTTACCGTTTAGAAGTTAGTATAGGTACGGGGGTAACACTTCATGCTCGCACTGTATGTTATTATGGTATTAAATAAAATAAGCATATGAGGTTTTTTTCAACATTTACTGAACTGACTTGTGGGGTATCACTATATGTGCCTGTATTACACAATGTAACTGAACTGACACAGGAACTTGTGGAACTTCTAGGGGTATGCAAAGAGGAATGAGAAGTGGTATGCGAAGCAGTATCCTGAACAGCTGAACTTCTAGAGGTATGTGAACAGGTATCCTCAACAGCTGAAAACAGAAAGTCTTTATAACCACAAATAAAAATTAACTAACTATTACCTTTACAAATTTTGGGTGGCCGTGGTAATAATCCTCATCAGATTCAGGTTCAGTGTCACTGTTAATAAACCGGCGTGGTTTAATTCTCTGTTTTTTCTTGTCTGTTTTTACCTCATCCACTTCTGACTGTAGATCTGATGTAACTTCAGCTAATTTTGCCTTAGCCTGAGCTTCTTCAAAGCTTTCTGCAATAACAAAAAATTTTATAAAAATTTGTAGATCACAACAGATAAATTCAGCTGATGCAAGATGTTTTTTTTAATAGTAGTATTTAATAATAGAATACTTATAATACATACCATAGTATCTGAAAATACGTTTCACCTTAAATAACTCCCAGTCTTCTGTGCAACTATCCCCTTTCTTTACTGCTTTATCATAGAGTGCTTGAGTTTTATGAGGGGGCCAATAAACTTCCTTTTTTCTTGGAGTGAGCCAGTCCTGGTGTACTACAGCAACAGAACCTCGCTCTTCCTCAGCGAACTCGATTAATACGAAAGACATACTTAAAATAAAATAAACGAGGGAATTGTCATAACTTTGGAGGGAATAAACTCAGAGATCAACGAGGTTGGGTTTACCATTTCGAGGTTATAATCTTCTTTTTCTTCTTCATTTTCTTCTTCTCCAAATTGTGATTTATTTGTTACACAAAAGGTCTTTCATCCAGCGAAGAATTTTTCACAAAATAAATAAACTTTGGGTTATATAAGGTGCATTCTATATGTTCTTAATAAAACGATATTATTCTACAATAACTTAATTATTACAAAACGCGAAATCACGACCTTCTTTATTTGGTATTAAGTATACGTTACTTTTACGTGAAATACACCTAATTTTTCGACGTCAATAAAAAACAGCGAGGAAAATTTAGGAAAATCTATATTTAACCAAGACCGTGCAAAATATGTTTTTCAGAAAATTCCTCAAAATTTAACTGAAGGCAGTCAAAGTTATCTAATACTTTATGTCTCGTAATTTTCGCGTGAAATAAACGTAATTTTGATGCAATGTAACCAACAGTCACATATATGTTATAAAAACGTACTATAATCGACCTTAAGGTTTAAGATACGTTCTAATTGTCAAAAATGTATCGAAGCACTGATATATATGTGAATGATTTGGCACTAAAAAACGTTTTTTTCCCGTCTTAAATCACCGAGTTACGTATTCGTTGAAATTCTACGTAAATTTAACGTAATCATTACGTAACTGGGCTCAAGTCTGTTTGCTGGGATAATACAATGAATACATTTTAAAAATGGAGACTTCTTCCTCCTTATTCGAGATTTTAACTAACGGCGATGCCATTGTGAAATCTGTATTAAGTTCATGTGACAAGTTTTAATAAAAGAGTTATAAGAGTTTTGTCTATGTTTAATTTTAAGTATTATAATAATATTAGTAGCAATGCCCAAAACAAGTTTAAAAGCTGTAAAAATGCTAAATAAACTTGGAACAGAGGAACCAGTGGACCGGGGAAATGCCCGGGTTAAAGCTACAAAGAACAATAAACCAATAACATTCCACTTGAAAGTGTGTTCACTTCATTTTAAAGATGAAGATTTTCATTCTCATGGTAAGTCATCTTTAGGAATAATTATTGATAGCACAATTTATATATTACGCTTTATATTTTCGTTCACTGCTTTATCAAACAACAAAGTAACAAGAAAATCAGTGTGTCGAGTATCTCGTGTGCAGTCTTTGGTAGTGAGTCACAAGATACAATCATACAAGATATGAAGGAACCTCGTACAAAAGAAGTACCTACCTAAGTTAATGAATCTGACTTTATTGAACCTTTTTGTAAATCTTGATAGAGGTTCGAAAATAAATACTATGACATCATCAAGAAGATTGCTGAACATTATTTGTATATGCATATCAAAAATTGATAGTTAAAAACGTCAGATAATGTTCATATTTGATATATTAACATTTTTCACAATTATTCCATATACAATAATTTAATTTTTTTCAATTAACTTTTGCCATTATGTTTTTCACAAGATACGTAAAAATATTTGATTTCGAATAATGTTAAAAATTATACATTAATTAAAATAAAGTGCAATATGCTATTTGTTATGTTGGCCATTCTTTACAGAACAACTCCGGCAACATTTAAACGGATATTTGTGGATACAGTTTCTTTTTATTGTCTATAGTAATGAATCCAGTAATTAGATGGCCATCAAAAGAAGAAATTCTACAGAATATGCCATTATGTTTTAAAGGTTTAGAGAGCACTCGGATAGTCGTTGATTGTACTTCCTATAGGTGTTCGTAAATGCTTATGTTGCCGAGTTAAAACACTCACATTATAAGCATAGGCATTCAGTTACATTCATGACCGGAGTAAGCCAGGTGGTTTAATAACATTTATAAGGCATCTGGAGGTTGAACATCTGACAAAGCAATTTTTGAGCAAAGTGGTTTAGTACAAAAACTAGAGCCTGCTGTGGATGCAGTAATTTTCGATAAGGGCTTCTCTAAAGATGAAATAGCAGCTGCTGGAGTTCATCTTCAACGAGTCAATCAGAGAATAAATGTTTTTGCTTTTTTTTAAATACTATTTCCATAATTTATTACCACATATAGATAGTATTATGATAGTCACTTATGGTTTAGTGAATTTTAGCAGATAATAAGTTTTTCTACAAGCGTGCGGAAAGTTGTACTTTTCCGGCACTGATTTTATAAATGCTAAAATGATTAAAAATTAATTCTTGCTTTGTTACTATGATTAATTTCAGCCTAATATTTTATTCATTAAGAAGCACTAAGAAAATTTTTTTTTAATGACAAAAAAGTATTTTTGCTAAAATTTTTTTTAATTCTGGGCGCTTGTAGAAAAAATATTGTTCCTAACACTTGCGTAAAGTATCTTTTCCCCACTTAATTGCATGCCCGAACTCCGCTTCGCGTCGTTCGGGCAACTGCAATTGCGTGCGGAAAAGTATAACTTTCCGCACTTGTTAGGAAAATAACTATTTTGTAAAATTGGCTTTGTGACAGCATATATATTTTTAACAAAAATATAAATTGCTTATTAGCAAATATATAATATTTTTAACAAAAATATAAATGGCTTATTAATTACAAGAACACTATATTACAATATTATTTTACAGACCAAAGAATCAAAAACAGATAACTGTATTAAAAAAACACTACATACTTAATGCGTCTATTTATTATTTTTTGTACTTATATACATTTTTTGTATCAGACATTTAAAATATACTTCATTAAGCTTCATTAATAATGCCCAACAAAAATCATAATTAAATTTTTCTTCAATTATAATTTGACTTATCAAAACTGGCGTATACTATGAAATCGCAATCTTTAATATTTAAAATTGCCATCTAACTGGATTTGAGCATAGTATGCATGATTTTTTTTTAATTGTACAATTCCGTCCTCTAAAACAAGATGTACAGGGTGGGCCACGCTCAACGGGACGGAGCTTACTCGGAAAACGAAAAATGTTATGAAAAAGTTATTTGGCAGGAGTACGTAGGTGACACCCTGTAAATAAACTTTACATTACAATAATTCGTATCGATGGCCTCCCTAATCGGCAATTAATAAACAAAAATGCGTTAGTTAATTTTTATGCGACGAAGTGTAATGCATGTATTTAAACCATATTAATTTCGCAAAAAAAGTCATTTAAATCGAAAACTATCAAGAATGGGTATAGGGAGCCCTTAATAAAGTGACATTATTTTGTTTAATATACTTCAAAAATAAAATAAAATACAGGGTGTTCCATTAAAAAAAAAACATAACTTTGATATATCACTCTTTTTTGGAACACCCTGTATATGTCTAACTAATTTAGAAATGTAGTCGTCACCAACCTACGTACTCCTGCCAAATAACTTTTTCATAACATTTTTCGTTTTCCCAGTAAGCTCCGTCCCGTTGAGCGTGGCCCACCCTGTATAATATCTTTTATCACTTCTCAAATATGTTTCTTTGTTCCTGTAATTATAAGAAAAAATCTGATGTGGCCAGCACATGACCTCTCGCCATTTTTGAATCAAAAATTTACAGATTGACACAAAAAAGTACGAAAAAAAATTATTTTTTTGTAAATCTGGCAACAATGGCAAAAGTTTCGAAAATTTTAATGAGATGAAAATAAACTATAGGGTATACAAAATATATGTGTAAAACTTTATTGCCGTTTTGTATAATAATGGCGTCATCGCCCATAGCAACTGCCACTTCCGGTTGTGCGATTGGCACCAAAATCTAATCAGATCTAATCTAGGGTATCAGAATCCTGTATGCAAAATTTCAATTTTTTTTATTCAGTAGTTTTTGAGTTATCGTTACTACAACATCCATCCAAACACACACACACACACACACACACACACACACACACACACACACACACACACACACACACACACACACACACACACACACACACACACACACACACACACACACACACACACACACACACACACACACACACACACACACACACACACACACACACACACACACACACACACACACACACACACACACACACACACACACACACACACACACACACACACACACACACACACACACACACACACACACACACACACACACACACACACACACACACACACACACACACACACACACACACACACACACACACACACACACACACACACACACACACACACACACACACACACACACACACACACACACACACACACACACACACACACACACACACACACACACACACACACACACACACACACACACACACACACACACACACACACACACACACACACACACACACACACACACACACACACACACACACACACACACACACACACACACACACACACACACACACACACACACACACACACACACACACACACACACACACACACACACACACACACACACACACACACACACACACACACACACACACACACACACACACACACACACACACACACACACACACACACACACACACACACACACACACACACACACACACACACACACACACACACACACACACACACACACACACACACACACACACACACACACACACACACACACACACACACACACACACACACACACACACACACACACACACACACACACACACACACACACACACACACACACACACACACACACACACACACACACACACACACACACACACACACACACACACACACACACACACACACACACACACACACACACACACACACACACACACACACACACACACACACACACACACACACACACACACACACACACACACACACACACACACACACACACACACACACACACACACACACACACACACACACACACACACACACACACACACACACACACACACACACACACACACACACACACACACACACACACACACACACACACACACACACACACACACACACACACACACACACACACACACACACACACACACACACACACACACACACACACACACACACACACACACACACACACACACACACACACACACACACACACACACACACACACACACACACACACACACACACACACACACACACACACACACACACACACACACACACACACACACACACACACACACACACACACACACACACACACACACACACACACACACACACACACACACACACACACACACACACACACACACACACACACACACACACACACACACACACACACACACACACACACACACACACACACACACACACACACACACACACACACACACACACACACACACACACACACACACCTATACGGACTTTTGTACTAATACGAGGACCGGGCCCGATCGAGCCCGATTTCCGGTTCTACATCTGCGTTACGAGGACCACCATTTCGAAAGTTATTAGAAGCTTAATTAATATTAGAATCTTTTCCATTGCAATCAAGTAAGCGTCAGTTAAACTAATTTTAATATACACTCCATATTTCGTAAGATATATGTACATAAAACATACACACAATAGTTATGTAACATATCCTATGAGGTCTCCACACAAGTCCATACGTATTAGGACTTGAAGATTTCTTGTTATGAGGACCTAATTAACTTGCATCTCCTATATAACGATTTTATACAATTTGAATAAATATTTAATCTTTTCTTATTTTATTTTATTTAAAATGGCAAAAATATGACTCTTATTCTATGGTCTATATTTTTAACATTTTTATTGAATAATGGATGGCTAATTTCACAGTGACATTTTTAACTTTCAATAATAATTATGCGCTAACTCCGTTTCTCGGAGTTTCGAGGTCTTTAGTGGAACAAAATTTTCTACCAAGGCTCATATATAGCATTTTTTTCACTACTAGCATTTTATGTTTTAAAAATATTCAAATTTGTTCAAATTTGTGATTTGAGTAACTGACTTAAATGCGTCCACAGCGTGATTATGTAGGTATATAGAGTGTCCAGAAATGCTTTTCAAAGAAAACTGCGCAATCTAGAGCCAATTTAATGTCGATTTGACTTAAATCACCTTATCGAAAAATGCTTGCTAAGGGAACTGGAGCTCTTAAAAGATCGGTTTAATTTAAATAACTTCAAAACGTGCTTTTTAACGCGGAGAGCATAAATTTGTTTTTTAAACTCCGACTAACGAAATTTAATTAATCTGGTTTAAATTTTGAACAAGGTTCTTTAAATAATATTAGATCTAGCTTGCTGATTATTTATGTGCGTGTTTGGTACCTCAAAGAATTATATTCTTACATGGTCCTCATAGGGACCGTGTGCGTAGATACTATTTTTTGTGTGTATTTTTCCCAAAAGTATTATATTATTGCACGGTCCGTATATGAACGGTATACTCAGACAGTTTATTCTTTAGTGTGTATTTGTTCCCATAAGAATTATAATAATAGGCAGGTGCGATATTTTTGTTTTTAACTGAAATATACCATAGATAGATAGCGATAAAATATAGTTTTAAATTAAAATCTAAAAAATCTATTAAATTTTACAGCGGACTTAAATATTAATATTTTGCGCTCATTTTTTTTTATAGTTTTTTTATAAAAAAATATATCGATTACAGTTAAAAAAAACCTGCCTATTATTAAATCTACTAAAATTCTACTAAACACCTTCCTTTTTCTTAAAAATCTACTAATTTAGTAATAAATTTACTAAAAACAGTAACCCCGTAAGATGTGTTTGTATCATGAATACAGCGCAGCAGCGGGCAAGGGGCGAAGCGTTAATGGCTACTAACGTCACACGATCTAGTCTCGTGCGGTACGTTTTCCAGCCTCTCGCCGATCCTTAATTTTAAAATGCTTACAGCGGACGTAAATATTAATATTTTGCATTCAATTTTTTTTGATCGTTTTTAAATAATAAAACCTCGATTTCAGTTAAAATAAAAAAAATAAGAAAAATGTAGAATCTGCCTATTCAAGGTGCTTATAGCCAGAACATAATAAGAAAGTTTTATCTAGAAAAGATAGATTTATTAATATACCAAAGAAATATACATTGTTCATAGGGGAAATTAGTAAAAAAAAGTATAAAAAATAAAATTAACTAGAAATAAAAAATCTTTAAATAAAAACGAATAGTAATTAAATATAACAAATCAATTAACTTACATAATATATGTAACAAAATGACAATGAGCTTATCCAGTAGTAACGAATTTATTGGTTTTATAATAATGAATGAATAGCTTAAAGATCATAGTTGCTTATGTTGATTTTCATTGTTCTCATAATATTCATTAATTAATAGAAATTAATAAAAAACAATTAGTATATTTTGAAATTGGCGCTGCTTCCTGACCAATAATTAACGTTTTACTTTCTACAGCATTGCCAATATTCTAGTTTTGTTCGTTTGTAGACAAATTTGACATACTTCTTTCCTTTTTTTAATCATAACAAATGAGAACGAGAGTTGCCAATTTAATCGATATGACAACATAGCCAAATATAATCTGTTTCAATTGGGCCACGTCACAAGCCACTATAGCCCCAATTTTCAAATATTAAGAATTAATTACAGCCGCAGGATCGGTCTCAGAATTGCTGGACCTGGTGCAATGTGTTATGGTAGGCCAAAATTATAAAATAAAAATATAAAAAAAATCACTGGATGAGTCCATTACAAAATAAATAAATAATTTTAATTGTGAATTTATGCTTTGAATTTTTTTACTGCTTTTATTTCTTTTATTCTTTTCGATATATTTATTAGGGTGGAGCCCTTTTCGGCACAACGGTCAGTTTTAACCGAATTTAATCTTTTGTTCTTCTAAAGATGTAGCCTTTCTGGACACGAGAGCGGTATTAAGGGTTCTAGGAAAATGAAGTAGGATTATTTAAATTTTAAATAATATTTTTGTAATCTCTTGAATTGTGGGTTAATTCCTAGATACAGTTTAAATAAAATTATTGTCAAATTATTAGTTTTATGAATAGGGTTGTCTTATTTATTAATTCTCTTAATCGATTATATTCAAATGTATCTATTTTATTTAAATTTATCTACGTTATTCTCGATACTTAGTTAAATATACAGGGTGATTCACGACCGACGCCACGGAGTTGTATGGCTTAATGGCATATATTCGTCAACTTCTATTGCGGTGGTATTATGTAAGTCAATAAGGACTACATTTTAAAAATATTTTGAAATATACAGGGTGCTCCACAAAAAAGTAACGTATCAAAGTTATGATTTTTTAAATGGCACACCCCGTATATTATTACATTTTCGAATTGTACATAAAAAATAAGCTATACTTTCATAAAAGTTCCCTATACCTACATACAGAGTGTTCTAAGTTATGTCCATTTGAATTAAAATGTAAGGTTTTAGAAAAAAATTAATATCTGCGGATACAACCAATTACAATAAATTTACCCTTAGATTTAATTAAAAGACTGTTTCCTTAGTCTATTTATTGATTCACTGATACATTTTTCTTTACAGGGTGTTTATAATTTTAAGTTCAATTAGTAGAACATTTGCACTGTAATATTCGGCTTATTTTAAATGGAACACCCTGTATTTTATAAGCCTATCGTAAAGCTAATTTAATTACCTTTCAACTTTTATAAGGGTTTCCGATACTTAAATCGTCAAGTTTTCAACTTATTTAGATATTTTTTAAATTTGGTTTTTCTTTATAACAAATGTACAAGTAAATATCCTCCCAAAATATCTAATTAATGCCTTTTTGCTAATTGATGTAGTAATAGACTTTGGCGATAAGTAGATATTTCAGATTTAATCTTTTGTGTAGCTGTTAAAATTACAGATATTTGTAATTTACAGATTAACATGTATTAATATGTGGTGGTACTATATCATAATCCAAAAGAAATTAGGTGTGCTTTGAAATTGACGTTGCTGTCAAAATGTTGCAATTATGCACAAATTGTCAATGTAATGTCATTAGTTCTTTATACTTGGACTACACAGAAGCTGAAATATTTTCAACGTTACTATGGTTTATTCACAACAAGAAAGAATTGACATGGTTTTAATTATTGGTGAATGTTACGAAAATTGTTTACTTGCTTCAAGAGTGTACGCAGAAAAGTACCCCGACCGCGACCACTCAAATAAAAAAGTTTTTGAAAGGTTGATTCGAACATTTCGTGATACAGGCAGTGTAGCTTATCCGAAACAAATAAAAGTAAAGCCTGTTACAAATGATGATGATAACGAGTAATTGGTATTAGGTTCCGTTATTGACAATCCAAATACCAGTACAAGAGTCATCGCAAGACAAACAGGAATTAGTCAGCCTAGTGTATGTAGGATCTTACTAAAACATAAGTTCCATCTCTATCATATACAAATGCATCAAAATGTATACGGCACAGACTTCCAAAACCGTATTGATTATTCCTTATGGGCACTTGATCAAGTTAGTGAAGATGATTTTTTACGGATGAGTCAACATTCCACAATAACGGCTTAGTGAATCGGCACAATTTTCATTATATACGACACCGAACATAAGTATTTATTCAGTACTACTGATCGTCAAAATCGATGGAGTATTAATGTGTATGGTGGAATTATTGCCGATCATGTTATTGGTCCTTATTTTTTCAATGGTAATTTAGATGGCCCGAAATTCTTGAGATTTTTAAAGAGACATTTTTGGATGCTTTTAGAAAATATTCCTTTGACAATTCGGCGAAAGATGTGGTTGCAATTAGATGGAGCTCCTGCACATTTTGCACTTGATGTTAGATATTACCTAGATAGAAAGTTTCCTGAGAAGTGGATCGGGAGAGGTGGACCCATTAACTGGCCACCTAGATCTCCCGACCTAACCCCCATGGACTTTTTCTTATGGGGCTATATTAAAAATTTAGTTTATACCGCACCCCCCACCACTGCAGATGATATGAAAATACGAATTAAAAATGCTTTCGAAACGGTCACTCCTAATATGTTACAAAATGTAAGACATTCTTTAGAAAAAAGGTTAATAATGTGCATTCAAAAAGATGGGCATCATGTAGAACAGTAGTTATAGTATTTTTTTAATTTGCCTCAATTATTATTTTATATTTCAGTTTTCATTATTTATAAAATTTCATATAAATGTTTTGATTAAAGTTACTACGGTCTTAATTTTAAAACGTGTCTACTGTATTTTAGTCATTTTGTCATACGCATTTATTGAAATACTTTTGAGGGGAAGCGGTTGGTTGGATTCATTCTAGTCTATTAGCCATTGATTATTACATTACTTATATTGGTAAAAGACAATAATTAGACATTTTGGGAGGATATTTACTTGTACAAATGTTATAGGAAAACCCAAATTTCAAAAATATCTAAATAAGTTGAAAACTTGACGATTTAAGTATCGGAAACCCTTATAAAAGTTGAAAGGTAATTAAATTAGCTTTATGATAGGCTTATAAAATACAGGGTGTTCCATTAAAAATAAGCCGAATATTACAGTGCAAATGTTCTACTAATTGAACTTAAAATTATAAACACCCTGTAAAGAAAAATGTATTAGTGAATCAATAAATAGACTAAGGAAACAGTCTTTTAATTAAATCTAAGGGTAAATTTATTGTAATTGGTTGTATCCGCAGATATTAATTTTTTTCTAAAACCTTACATTTTAATTAAAATGGACATAACTTAGAACACTCTGTATGTAGGTATAGGGAACCATTATGAAAGTATAGCTTATTTTTTATGTACAGTTCGAAAATGTAATAATATACGGGTTGTGCCATTTAAAAAATCATAACTTTGATATGTTACTTTTTTGTGGAGCACCCTGTATATTTCAAAATATTTTTAAAATGTAGTCCTTATTGACTTACATAATACCACCGCAATAGAAGTTGACGAATATATGCCATTAAGCCATAAATCTGCGTGGCGTCGGTCGTGAATCACCCTGTATATGTGAAATTAAAAAGTACATAGGTATATACCTAGCAAACTAAAAAACTCGAATTATAAAAAACGCCATGTGTATTTAACGAATTTAATAAAACAATACAAAAATAACACACTTTCAAGGTGTCAATTTATTAAAGCAGTTTTGTATCATTATAAAAATATAATATAATTTTTATTCGTTATTTTATATATTTCTTAGTGTTGTATTTTTCTAATATTAAATTTCTTATAATTTTTCAGATTGTTTTGTATTAATTATGAGTTTTTTTAATTTGTTTTAGGTATAGTTTAAATAACATTTTTGTCAAATCATGGTTTTTTATTTGGAGAAAAAAATCTTCACCATACAAATCAAATGCAGGATATTTATTTCAGAAAAAAAAATTAAAAAAATCAGTGAAGTTATTCCTATTATTTTTTTTAAATATTACTTTGAACAAACCGGTCACATTTAGGGTTCCGTACCAAATGTAGAATATAAGCCAGCTATGCAGAGGCAGGATTATTAAAGGACTTTAAAATTTTAATCGAACTAATAATAGCACACATAAAAATAATAAAATTTCGTATATCACAATTGGCATAAATACAAACCGAAACCCTAAAAATGAGGGAATGTTAATGAAAAAATTATATTTAGTAATATATTGGTATTTGTTGGTAAAATATACATAACAATAAACATTATCACCAAATTTCAAGTTCATAGGTCAATGGAAAGTTAAAAATACTTCGGAACAAAATTTTGTAAAAAATGCTGACTTTGGCGGCCTCTCATGCCTACGTTTTTCAAACTTTTTGAAACATCTACTGAATGAGCTCTAAACAACGATACCTCACTTGATGGGGTAGGCCAAATTTTGCGCACCACTTTGGCTGTATGGGAGCCCCCCTTGAAAACATTTAAAAATATTTTTTATAATTTCTATGGCTTTGGGTCAACTAAACGCATATACTGTGAAAATTTGAAGACTCTAGCTCCAACGGTTTAACTGCTATACCGGTGTGACAAACGGACGGACGGGCACGCGAGTGAGAGCACTAGGATTCCGTTTCGACGCTTTGGGGTACGGAACCCTATAAAAAGGATTAGTTACTTTATAGTTGATAACCACTGTGCCCAAAAGGCCCACCTCAGTTTAAAACTTTGAAGCCAAAAGACCGGTAGGATTACGGAAACCCCTTGACAAAATTGACCACTGCGACCAAATGAACAACACCAATTTATCAATCACGGTGTATTTCGCTTAAGTACCGACACAGAATAGGTACATGTTGGGAACCCCAAAATATGAGGTTTTAACGCAACTTACCTCTATACCAAGTTGTACCCTTAAGGAGTTACGGAGATAAATTTCGAAAAAAAAATTAATAACCCTGCAACCGTTTAACTTAAAAAATCTATATTTCGTATATTATTTAATCGCATTTATTTGGGTACTGGAAATTTAAAAAGTCTCTAACGGTATGACTAAAATGAGGTGGTGTTCCATTATGCATGAACCATTACCAATAATAGCAGCCCAAAATGAGAGAATGGAGATGATTTTCGACAAAATTCTTTAAAGAAATTTGTTGAAATATGTTTGCTTCTTTTATTTTTAGAAATACTAAATATTTTTCGAAAAATGTCAATACAAAAATAACTCGAAACTTTAGTTGACCATGCATTTGTCAATTAAATTTAACAACCAGCAAATAATTTTTGATAAAATCGATTTAAATGAGAAAACATAATAACAAAGATTAATGTCCGGTTTCTCCAGTGAAACTTAATATCAATATTGAACTTAAGTCGATATTAGAATAAAATAATGTTGCACCACTGTATTTTAAGTCGAAAATGGCTTAACGCCGACTTAAAATTCCAGTCACCGATTTTTTCGACTTAAGACGAAAATTTGACGTTTGTGTGTCATCTTTCATATAAAATTCGTGTCTATAAATAATCACAGCTACATTTTTACCGTTTTTTTTATATCAACATGTTTGAAATTGAACATGTAGATGCTGTAGACATTGTAAATGTAGTGGATGATAATGCGATACAAATTCCTCGTCACATTTATAATCGCAACAATTATTTTGAGACTTTATGTGAGAAAAGGTTTTTTGCCAGGTTTGGTAGAATTTATAATTTACTCTTTTTTTATCACCTTCCATATTAAATATTATTTTATTTGTTGTGTTGATTGACAATGAGTAATGTGCAAATTGCAAACAAGGATGACAAATGTCAAGTGGTAATACACACACATCATCCCACTATCTTTTAGCATCCAATCAAATACATTCATTCAAATTACCACCGAAAACTAGTCAGGGTGGAAAATGTTACAAAAAGAAATTTTGAGCTTACGATTAAATGGTGCCAGCGTTGCCAAGTTTATCGAACTTAATTTTGATCTTGGCTAATATTTACAATTTTTAACGTGGTGCAACAGAATTTTGATTTAAGCTCATAGTACTTTTAAGTCGATATTTCATAATATTTATATTAAGTTCCACTGGAGAAACCGGACATAATGTCCGGTTTCTCCAGTGGAACTTAATATAAATATTATGAAATATCGACTTAAAAGTACTATGAGCTTAAATCAAAATTCTGTTGCACCACGTTAAAAATTGTAAATATTAGCCAAGATCAAAATTAAGTTCGATAAACTTGGCAACGCTGGCACCATTTAATCGTAAGCTCAAAATTTCTTTTTGTAACATTTTCCACCCTGACTAGTTTTCGGTGGTAATTTGAATGAATGTATTTGATTGGATGCTAAAAGATAGTGGGATGATGTGTGTGTATTACCACTTGACATTTGTCATCCTTGTTTGCAATTTGCACATTACTCATTGTCAATCAACACAACAAATAAAATAATATTTAATATGGAAGGTGATAAAAAAAGAGTAAATTATAAATTCTACCAAACCTGGCAAAAAACCTTTTCTCACATAAAGTCTCAAAATAATTGTTGCGATTATAAATGTGACGAGGAATTTGTATCGCATTATCATCCACTACATTTACAATGTCTACAGCATCTACATGTTCAATTTCAAACATGTTGATATAAAAAAAACGGTAAAAATGTAGCTGTGATTATTTATAGACACGAATTTTATATGAAAGATGACACACAAACGTCAAATTTTCGTCTTAAGTCGAAAAAATCGGTGACTGGAATTTTAAGTCGGCGTTAAGCCATTTTCGACTTAAAATACAGTGGTGCAACATTATTTTATTCTAATATCGACTTAAGTTCAATATTGATATTAAGTTTCACTGGAGAAACCGGACATTAATCTTTGTTATTATGTTTTCTCATTTAAATCGATTTTATCAAAAATTATTTGCTGGTTGTTAAATTTAATTGACAAATGCATGGTCAACTAAAGTTTCGAGTTATTTTTGTATTGACATTTTTCGAAAAATATTTAGTATTTCTAAAAATAAAAGAGTAAAAATAGTTTGAAAATGAAATAAAAATTTTAAAAATCGGCCGATGGACAAAAAAGCTCTTAATGGTAATAAGGGTGGGTTACCCCCAAACAACTCCTTAAAATGATTTAATTAATTATTATTCACCCCCAATTTAAGACTTATGAAGCGCCTAAATCCTAAATAATGTACCATATATAGATTTTCTAAGTTAAACGGTTGCAGAGATATTAAGCGACCACTTACAAATCTACAATGATCAGCTGGACACTCTTTAATGCAGTAAAGAGATTATAACTACATAAAAATACAAAAATGTTTATTCCTTTTGAAAAGGTAGAAAAAGACAAATGGATATATATGCGTTCACACATTTATCAGAGATAAAAGCTTTTACTGGGACCGCAGAATTTGCATCTCAGAAAAAGAAAAGCAATATAGGCCTATAATAGACAAAAATTTCTTTAGTTAGTCAATACTACCTTCATAGATCATAACAGTTCCGAATTCTTAAAGTGATCTTTCAGTATAGCCCCAACTTATTTTTTTTTCAAAGTTTTTTTTGTTGTTCTAGATTTTTCTAGTTATTTTAACAACGTTCCAAATTTCCATGCCTTAAAAAATTATTTCAAGCTCAAAATTAGTTAAAACCTTTTAGAGCTTGCCACTTATTTTTTTTTTGAAATTTTACTTTTCCGACCCACCTCTGAGAAGGGAAAGTATTGTGAACGACCTGAAAAAAATTGTCGAGATAAAGATGGAAATATCCGTTTTAAAGTGACCTGAGATGATTAAGACCATTTCCAGATGGAAGTCTGTCTGTCTGTCTGTATGTCTATCTGTGTGTATTCTTCCACGATCACACGTTTAATCTGATTGAGCTGATATTTGGTATATGGGTTTGGGTTACCTGTCTAAAGAATCCATTAGTTTTTGTATGACATCTGTCAAGCGTAAGTGTCATTATCAATAGCAAGTTTTGGGAATTCTATTTATGAAATTGTATTATTTTAATCCTTTCGTTGCCTAATTATTAAGTTATGCTTAATCGACATACACCGATCAACACAAATTTCATCAGAAGATTATAATTATCAAATAATTATTTTTTATTTAAACTCAATAACTATTGAATAATTACCAATAAATTTTCTCTGTGAGCAAATTTCATTGTGAGCAAATCTATTGTGAGGAATTATCTGTGTAAGCAAATTTCTATGTGGGCTTTCGTGTGGGTATTTCTACTTGTGGGTAATTTTCTGTGGAGAATTATCATGTGGGGATTATTCTAGTGTGGAAGTGTCCGGTCACCGTTTTCGCGAATCACCTCGGTCGCTTAAAAATTTGTGGTGGGGGCCTGACAGGAGAAATTTCTCCTTTATCTGAGATACGGTGCACGAAGCAATTTCTCTTAAGAACAACTAAAACAATCTACTACACCAAAAAAAAATTCGAAAAAAAATAATTTCGAGCTAGCTTTAAAAGGTTTTAATTGATTATGAGCTTGAAATATTTTTTTTGAAACACAAAAATTTGAAACAATGTTAAGAACAACTGAAACAATCTGATACAACAAAAAAATTTACGAAACAAAATAAGGGAGGGCTAGCTTTAAATGGCTGTAATTGATTTTGAACTTGAAATATTTTTTTAAGACATGAAATTTTGGAACAATGTTAAGAACAACCAGAACAATCTAGTACAACAAAAAATATTTCGAAAAAAAAAATAATGGTACTAGTTAAGAAATAATTTTCTGTAACACTTTGGTATAAACCTACAACAATTTTAACAACATTCAAAATATCAAAATTCGAAAAATAAGGGCTAATTTCGTACACACCATTTAGATCGTTGAAGACACTGAGATCAACAGTTTGTCAAATCAAAATCTAAGCAAAAATTAAACACATTGTGAATACATGGTCTTTACAACCAATGCAATATCATTGCCAAATACACACAAAGTGTATAGATGACGGCGCCCCCTTCAGGTATGTTATAAGAACCTCATCCACCTGACACATTACTTATGGGGACCAAATATTTTATTAATGTTATAGGTACCATTTGAGTCCAAAAACGACGTAGATTACAAAAATCAGGTTAATTTCTTATGAAGACCGCTTGATGTCCCAATAAGAAAAACGGTCCTCACAACCATAAGCGTTTTTCGGAAATTGTCCTCGTAAGGTCTCAAAAGTCCACACACACACACACACACACACACACACACACACACACACACACACACACACACACACACACACACACACACACACACACACACACACACACACACACACACACACACACACACACACACACACACACACACACACACACACACACACACACACACACACACACACACACACACACACACACACACACACACACACACACACACACACACACACACACACACACACACACACACACACACACACACACACACACACACACACACACACACACACACACACACACACACACACACACACACACACACACACACACACACACACACACACACACACACACACACACACACACACACACACACACACACACACACACACACACACACACACACACACACACACACACACACACACACACACACACACACACACACACACACACACACACACACACACACACACACACACACACACACACACACACACACACACACACACACACACACACACACACACACACACACACACACACACACACACACACACACACACACACACACACACACACACACACACACACACACACACACACACACACACACACACACACACACACACACACACACACACACACACACACACACACACACACACACACACACACACACACACACACACACACACACACACACACACACACACACACACACACACACACACACACACACACACACACACACACACACACACACACACACACACACACACACACACACACACACACACACACACACACACACACACACACACACACACACACACACACACACACACACACACACACACACACACACACACACACACACACACACACACACACACACACACACACACACACACACACACACACACACACACACACACACACACACACACACACACACACACACACACACACACACACACACACACACACACACACACACACACACACACACACACACACACACACACACACACACACACACACACACACACACACACACACACACACACACACACACACACACACACACACACACACACACACACACACACACACACACACACACACACACACACACACACACACACACACACACACACACACACACACACACACACACACACACACACACACACTAACACACACACACACACTAACACACACACACACACACACACACACACTAACACACACACACACACACACTAACACACACACACACACAGACATCATCGGGAAAATATCAAAATCGTATTCTAGGGACCCCAAAATGTGTTTATCCATTGAAAACTCACTACCCAATTTTTAGCATGATTCCTATACCTCTCTTATCTGAAGGGCGAGAGGTAAAAATAGATTAATTACATGGAATATATATCCACAATTTCAATATTTACCTGCAAATGGACTTTTAAATTTCTATTAATTTTGTCGCTTGTCGATCAACATTGATAACTAATCCATCAGGAGAATATGCTAGCTATTTATTTATATGTGACATAATGAGGCTAATTTCTCCACCTCCATACCATGCTTAGTGTAAACAGTGGAAAACTGGCTTGGAAAAAAGTAATTCACAGCCTTTGTTTTCCAATCTCTATTTTTTCTTTTACCACAAGTCTAGTGAATAACATCTTGATCCGGTTACTCTAAATTGTCGAGATCTATGCCACTCTTCTTTATTCTCTAATGTTTCAGCAGTCATTTTGAAAAGTTCTACCAAATGCTAATAATTGAAACATTACAGATTGCACACTCTTATTTATAATTGCACTGAAAGCATTTGGATGTAAATTTGTTACGTTAATGGATCTTCCGCACAATTTCTTTTTCTGGTCCTCAAAAATATTTATTATTATATTTATTATGAATTTGTTACAATTTAGATTAAAATACTTACAAATGTTTCATATCTGCTGAATCTGGTGCAGCTTCTCTGGGTTGTTAAAAAAAAATTTAAGTTATCATTTTGAACTGCTGGTTCAGACTTAATAGTCTAGTCGAGAAGTGAGTTTTCTGCGAAAAATAGTTAGAAGGGTAAGAAAAATATGAGCGGTGGCTCATTCGACGCGGATTGAAATTCTGAGAAATGTGTCAAGTCGATTTTTTTCTGCAAATAAAAAATTGTAATTGTTATTAACAACAAACGAAAAAAAGCCATTTTATTTTTTGATGATAACTCAAAAACTATACAAGATAGCGGGAATTGTAAAAAAGACCCTTTAAGAGGAGGAAATTTCCAAAAAAAAAAACTTCGAACTCCCGGACCTCTAGCTCTAATATTTATTATTTTAATATGTTGCTGAAAATAGGTCTCCGCGCGACCGTTTCGGGATGAGTACGCCGCCTCTATAGTGCGTACCGCATCTAAAATAATTTTTTTTAAAGCACTAAATATTGATTTAAAAATTTGAAAAAATTATGGCATAATTTCATGACTTGGAACAAAGAAAGTCCCGTTGGAAAAAAAATTAAATGCATTTTTCAAATAGCTAGCCTATTGTTAATTCACTATTTTCTTTCATACCTATGTCTTCATTGAAAGCTTGATAATTGTTTAAATAATCACCCCAAAAATTTTTCGACTCTTGGAGTATTTTCTATGAGGAAATTTTTTATATTGTTTAAACATAAATGTTACTTCAACGTTAGGTTCTTAAATAAACATTTCAACTTCAAGATTTTTCTATACTTTTTTTGACGGACTTCGCACATTTAGGGTTTCGTATAAAATGTAGAAAATATAAGCCAGTTGTGCAGATGCAGGATTATTAAAGGACTTTAAATTTTTTATAAACATAGGAATAAAAAAATTACATCAATTCTTAAACATAGCAAATTTCAATGACTGTATTTTAGTTTGGGATTTCCGTGAAATTATTCGGTTTTGAAACTAGTCTACTAAGCTACAGTAACTTTAAGTACTGCTTTCAAGATGTTTATTCTGGCACTATTATAAAGGGTAAATGACACCGCAAATCGTTTTACTGTGATTTTGATTACAATTGTCAGAGTTACTGTTCCTTTGATAAGATGCTTTTCTGTTTTGAAAATACTCTAATGCCGATTTGTTTACATCGTCAAGTGTTGGCACATATTTATTAAGACTCACACGATTTTTTTTCAATACTTTAGCGGATGTTGACGTAAGTGTCACCTCACTTGTAGAAGCAGAATAATGTCAAATGTGTGACGAATTAGGGCTAGGTGATATTGGTAAAGGATATTCACTTCCAAACCTTCGTCGATCTGGGTCTGCAACTGGTGATAGAGTAGCTATCGCAGCAAACACAGACTAACCACTTACCAAGTTTTGGTCCATCAAATCCGTGCCACTTATAGACATATTGTACTTTCCAATTAGGTTATTGCGAGGAACTTTTAATAATAATAATTATTTTTCACTTCTAAGAAAATCTTTTCACAGAGGAAATTGGTTCGACTCCAAAGCAAGTTGACGCTACAGTGACTATATTATTGTCAATCCAACGAACGAATATTATTCCAGTTTCTCGGTCCCAAATAGAGTAATGTTCACCTCTTGAATTCTTGCGGAAACTTTTTTTTATTAGGCAATGGAATATTTTTGGGCAAACGATTATCTCGCATCGTCCCAGTAGCCCAGATACCAGAATCTCGCATATCAAGTAGTAACGTTGCACTTGTAAATAAATTGTCTGTATACAGTTTATATGGCATACCTGTTTTTTTATTTTCAGTAAATTCTCTCAACATTGTTACCAGTGGTGCGGTAAATTTCCCATAAAGCAATTCATAACTTGTACTATTTCGAGGGTTTTTGCCCTGATATTTATTTATTTATTTATTTACAGAAACAAACAGGTATGCCCTAATTACATGTTTCTGTGGGAAACAGAATCACAAACAAATATAATAGTAACATAGTTATCAAATATTTATTTAGTTATGCGGACTGCGCATTAGGACTTGTGTACAGTATGAGCTATTAAATTATTGGTAAATTATTTAGAGATTTTGGAAAAGAATAGAGGCTTACTAAAAATAAGTCAGGACCTGATAGAGCAGCATATTCGTTATATAATTGACAAATTAGGTCCAGTGCACTAGGGTTATGTGGTATATAAAATGTTGCAAACCTCGGACGAGTTCGGTTATTAGATACATAAAAATTAAGTAGGGCTAGCAATTCTGATGAAAGTATTATATGGTTAATTAATTTATAAAGGAACAGTAAGCATCGTATAGTTCTTCTACGTTCCAGTCGAGAAATATTAAATTCAATTCTAATGGGCTGATATGAGGTGTAGCCGGGTGAAGTTTTATACTTTTTGTAAAATAAATATTTAATAAATTTGTTTTGAACAGTTTCTATTTGATGTACAGCTCCCTTATTGATAAAATTTGACCATATTATACTACCAAATTCAAGCTTACTTCTGATATATGAATTGAATAAGAATATAATTGTTGTAATGTTAGAAAAGCTGTATGTTGTACGTTTTATGAATCCACACATGTTATATGAATTAACAAGAACCTTTTGAATGTGCTTATCAAATTTTAAATTACTGCTAAATGTAATCCCAAGGTCTACTTTGTGGTCCACCCTTTGTAAGATAGCAGTACTCATAGAATACAAGAAATTATTGGGCGATTTTTGTCGACTGTATGTCATTACGACACATTTGTTAATATTAAAATGTAGTTTATTTGCTAATGACCATTTATAAACTTCATCAATATCATATTGTAACTGAAAGTAATCATTAACAGTTTTCATTTCTTTATAAATTTTTAAATCATCTGCATAAAGCAGACAGTTTGACGAGATAATTTGAGGGAGGTCGTTAACGAAAAGCAAAAAACAATAGAGGGCCCAAATTTGAGCCTTGTGGTATACCTGACCTCGCTAAAAAAAGCTGTGACGTTTCACCTTTATAATAGACAGATTGCCATCGATTCTGTAGATACGATGTGAATAATTTTAACAACGATTCACTTAACCCAAATTTATTTAATTTACATAAAAGTAGGTCATGGTTAACTTTGTCAAAGGCTTACGTCCTTTGTTAACTATGGCTTTATTAACATGATTAGTGAAAATTAATAGATTTGTGTCTATAGATTTACCTTTGCTAAAACCATGTTGTGCGGAACAAATTATATTTTGCACATGGGAATATAGTTTTTCGTATATTATAAATTCATAAATTTTTGCAATACAATTCAATATCGATATAGGTCTGTAGTTGGTAAAGTACATTTTTGAACCGTTCTTGAAGATAGGAGTTACTTTGGTGTCTTTAAAAGCTAAAGGGAATGTATTAGTGCTTAAGGATTTCTGATATATTATTAAAAGTGGATAAGTTAGGTACTCCCGACAGGCTTTAAAAATATAACTTGGAATTTGATCGGGACCAGAGGAATATTTAGGTTTTAATTTTTTGAACTCATTATCGATATCTCGAATTGTAATTTTGTTAAAATTTAAAATACTAGAATTGAGTAAGTTATCGAAAATTTCTGTCGTATTTATTGAGTAGTTGGAAGACTCCTCATCATATACCGATTTGAAATAGTTTGCAAAGCCGTCAGATATATCTTTTGAATCCGATATTTTTTCCTCCTCTCCACATGTAAAAACTGCATTATTTGTTCACATGTAAAAACTGCATTATTTGTTCAAACCTATTTTTCGCATTGAATTTTTTACCATTTCATTTCCCATATCCGATTTTTAATCCCAGTAATACCTAATGGCTGGTTTTACATAATATCCACTCAAAATAAGTATAGCCAAAGCACATTTTAGCTCTTCAACTGTAATATTAGGATCAGGGGCATTTTTGAAAAGAGCATACTTTCAAGTTTCTTCTACTAGATATTCAATAACATTATCACCCCAAAACATTTCAAAAATTTCAACAGGTGTACGATTGGTAAATTCTGAAAAATCTGGAGTAGAAAATTTTGTACTTCTGCTCTGAAGATCGCCAGATATCCATGTAAATTTTATTTGTTTTTCTGTAGGAAAAGGCGCTGTTCTATCTGTATCAAAATTTGTGTTCTGTTCTATTGTTTCACTATTTATTTGGAGATTATTCCGCCGTTGAATTTCAACGTGTGCACGAAGCTGTCGACCCGTTAGCCTATCCAGATCCCCTTGCTCATCGTCGTCACCAGAATCCTCGTCTGTCAAAACGCTCACTTCAGGTGGCTCGGTATAGATCGCAGCTATACCCATACTGTCATCAGCATATGTCATTTCCAGGGCTTGTTGAAGGGTAAATCCATGCCTGAAAAAATATCTATGTCAGTTTCATAAAGTTGTCCATATTTGTCATACTACATTTTGACCCACGCCTGTAACAATACCTCTTTATCATCAAGAAAAATGCATCGAAAGTCTGAACCCTAAACAAAATACAACTCTAACAAACGTGTCGAAATTATTACATATATAGTGTAAGTAGAGACAACTATTGGCTAATAGTTGCAGTTCGTTTTCTGTTTTCACAATTCTTCGGTGAAATCTGCGGTACATACATGTAACACTAGGTTATTAAGGGCCGGTTGTACAAAGCGAACTTAAGCCCAGGTTCAGCTGAACTCGGCGAATGGTTGAACCCGCATACAAAATTGATATGGATTGTACAAATCTCGTTCAGCGTTGGTTCAGCTGAACTCCAATTTTATAATGTTGGTATCTATCCTAACAGCGTTATCAGATTTCGAATTTACGACGGATGTAAGGACATCTTTGTTTCTCCAATTAAAAAATAAAGAATGTAAATATAGTTATTTGTGTAACTAGTGCAATCATGCTGAGTGCAACAAATATGCACTTTTTGCACGTGTTGCACACAACATTTTTTCTACGATCGAAATAAATATGACATTTTTAAAGGCTCTTGCACGTACATTTACATAAGAATTAAGCAGTAAAAATAAGAAATAAAAATTAAGCGGTTAAAAATTTATTTTTTGTCAACCAACATTCGTTTGAAATAGGCATGCGTGCAAACATAAATCAACTGTCAGATACACCTTTATTAATATAATTATACATATAGTAATAACCTAATATTTTTGTAATTTTATTTGTACATATTAAAATCAAGTCATAAAAAGGACATTTATGGTATTTTCACGGTGCGAAGATTTTTATTATTAAGTGAAAAAAGAATAATAAAAGATGGAGAAATTGTAGATGGTTAAAGTTTTACTTTAATTTATTTCAGTCTTAGCAGATGGTTCAGAGACATTTTCAGTTTCAGATTGATAATTTTATTTTCATTGAACGCTGTTACTGTATTTTCGTCGTTCAAATAATAACTATAGTATAACTGATATTCACTCATATTTACCTTTATTCTACAACTAAAATCAAACTATAAGCCCACAAAAATAGATAAATACAATAGCTCAATATCTTAGCAGCTAACTGCCAAATGGCCAAAGTTATCAACAAGTACTGTTTTTCATTGGTCAGAAATAAAATTTTCATCCTTACGAAAAAAAATTATTTCATATGTATTATTTCTTAATTTTTATTTTTTAACGTGCTTTGCTAGATAACTAATCGTGGAGTGATAACGATCTGTCAAATTTTATTTTTTGTTTTTAACTGCTTATTTCTTGTGTAAATGTACGTGCAAGGGCCTTAACAGTTTTCAAAAAAATAAAATTTGAACTGACAATTTGAAATTAATTGCAGAAACTATCACAATCAATCTGACAGTGACAGTTCAGGCCACATCCATAGGTCAAATCGGTAGACATGAAACGATTTTGATTAATCAAACGGATTTCCATTTATAAAATGACCACTAAAATTTGCTTGTTGATCGTTTGTGATCTTATTTGAGATTGAATCCATTGAATCACGGATAATTTAAATAATTTAGGTAATATTATTATAAGTACCTATATAGATACTGCGCTTTATGTAAATTCATCAAATCAAAATGTATTCCTGAGAGTCCCTATGGTCTAGTGGCACAGATACCGGGCTCCAACCCAGGCGGCTCGGGTTCGAATCCCGGCGGCTGCGTCGAATTTTTTTTTTTATTTTTTGTTTATTTTTATTTACCAAGACATTGACAATTCAAAGCACTCTAAAATTTACTTTTATGCACTAGTGCACAAAAGTTATACTTTTAACACGGTAGATAGTGCAAAAAGTGGTCACTTTTTGCACGATCGTAGAAAAAAATACTAGTTCTTCCTTATTTTTATTTGGTTTTGCGTCGAAAAATATTATTTTATGAGGTTATGTCAGTTATGTGATGTCATGTGTGATTATATATGGGTAGTTTTTCACAAAGTTGTTGGGTATCTACGGCTTTTCATATTGAAATGAAGTTATAAAACATGGAAAATGGGAAATCTGATTAATAATAAATCGAACCCCATCTTTAGTAAACCTAAATCTCTATAAATGGACTATTGTTCCATTTCACAAAATGATCATCCCTTATTCTATATACTTGTGGATGCCTTTCTATGGTTCTTGTAAAATATTTACTAATTTCATGAAATATTCGTCTTCAGACATTTCTTCCATTATAAAAAATAGAAATAGCACGGATAATGGATAACACTATACAATTAATTATATATTTTTAAATTTTTCCCACAAAAAACAAAACTCAAAACTGTGGAGGAAGAATAAATAACCAATGACCAATGACAACATAGTGGTACAAACCTACTGTCAAAAAATGCATCTGAACTTGGTTTAAGCCAGGAAACTTCCCCGCTTTGTTAAACTCGCAGATAAACCCGGTTTAGGAACTGAGTACAACGTTATGAACCAGGTTTACGTTGAACCGAGGTTCAACTCACATTGTACAATCGGGCCTAAGGGTTAATAAAATTGAAATTTTGAAATCATAATACATGAAATTTAAGTAATCAAAGTCAGATCGTTAATAGGGAATAGAGTGTTAATAAAACTATGCTAAGGTTGCGATATCAATAAAAAAAGTAATGGTAAAAAAATGTTTGAAAGGCTAGTAAAATAATAAACAAAAGGTAAATTTTAGAGGTGTAATATTTTTTTAAATTGTCAGACTAAAGGAATTTTGTAGAGTTTTAGATCTAAACAATATAAAAAAACAAGTCTTTAACAAAAGGGAGTACCGTCAGCAATGTATAAAGTTTTCTATTTTTGAACACGTCTCACAAACTGGTTTCGAGCATTGTAAACATATTGCGACTCTGAATACACAAATATTTTGTCATCCTGTGTTTTTTCTCGGACAAATATAACAAATCTTGCGTTTTTATAATATGAATGTAACTGAATTAGATGTTTTATCCCTTGGAATTCCGAGAATGCGGCTAATTGTCTCACGAACATCTCGTGGAATATGTGTGTTAGCCATTATCCTCTTCATATGTTCTTGCACTAACTGCTTAGCTAATTGTTTTGAGACTACAGATTTTTCTTTAATCAGCTGATAATTTTTACAGCATTGTTGCAGAATATATGAATTGACAACGGAAATATCCAGAAGTTGACAGAAGATTGCCATTGGCAGCCTCTGAGTTCCCCGACTTGAACTGCTTTTAGAACATTTCTGATCTAGAGAGTCCACCCCACTTTTATTTGCATTGTAATAATAAATAATCTCCGGCTTTCCTGTAGTTGGATCAGAAGCAATAATTAAGTTATGTTTCCTTGTTCGAGACTAGGGTCGAACTTCTGTTTTAGACCACCTGTATCGATTTTTCCCACAAAAATTTGCTGTATTGCTAGAAGATGGTAAATTTGTTTCATCTTCATCACTGCTCAAATCTGAGCCATCTGCTGATAACTCGGAATCCGTATTATGATTATGTTCCTCATAAATATCATCTCCAACACCGTCTACATCACTATCACCACTACTCAGTTCATCAAACCAATTCTGAAGAGTGTCAACATAATCATTCTATTCGACGGTCCGGCCATATTCAAATATACTCGACTCAACGAAATATTATAACGTAAACGGTGACGCGTAGTCTGACAGACTACTCTCAATACAACAACTGGAACAATGTGAGAAAGACTGACGTATCACAGCCCATATTTAGGCCAGGTCGCGCGTGCCTGATTGGAAGATTAGATGGCATAACACGCCTCTCGACATTTACATTCATCAATAAGGAGTAATTATTATTTTGGCATAGTCTGTCATACTACACGTCTCTGGATAAGGGTTAAATAGATTTTTAATGTGACAAATAATATAATTATATTATCTAATAAAGGTAAAGTACTAAAAACATAAAGAATATACCATAGAAAAAAAATTTAAGTCAAGTATATCAATGGGAGATGGATTGTATAAAAGTATTCGAGAAATAAAAAAGGTAGGAAGAGATTTGGCATATATTTCGTGTCATTTTTTCTAGACATTATTCCGAATCGAATTAGCCCTCGACCATATTTGAATTCGTTGTAAGTAACTTTAATTAAGACTTTTTTAAACTTGCAATTAGCCTATTATACTTACAATGTACCACAGTCATATGGACTGCTAGCCCTCTGGGGGATGCGCAAACTTTTGTTATGCCTTTGTCAAAGCATATTTTGCACATCACATCTAAAATTTAAAAAATGTAATGATTGCCATTAATAGTGTATGAAGGGCAATTATTACGTCAGAGTTGCATCCGCTATTTTTTCTACTTCCATTGCATGAAAAACTAATTTACTTTACCTTTATCTACTGGAAAATAAAATTTTATAACTTACCCCCGAAGGTACCTTTAGGTGACGGTCGCCGGTGTCCGTAGATGGACCTTCCTGAGGAAAGAGACAAAGTTTAGAATACAAAAAAATTAACTTATAATTACAACCACTCATCAAATACAATGAAAAGGGGGTAATATCATCCAATTTTCCAAATACTTCTAGTATATGTATAAAGTAACTTTTTATTAATTATTCTTTTAATAAGAGAACTTTTTTTGAATGTACCTTTGCGTTTTGAGGTAACTTAAATCTATTTCGACCATTTTTAGAATGTCTATCTGCCTGTCTTTGTGTGAAACACGATAACGTCTGAACGGTTGAAATTGAAAATTTTGCTTTGCCTAAAATTATTTTTCTGGACGCACAACACGATTAAGTGAAAAATCTTTTTCCTCCTACCCCTATGGAAAGTAGAAGTACACACTTTTCTCCCTCACATTAGGAAGGAAACTCATATTTCCCTCTCTAGGAAGGAAAATTACTGTTGACAAAAATTAAACATGAATGTTACTTCAACGTTAGGTTCTTAAATAAAAATTTCAACTTTAGAATTCTCCCTAGTGCTTACATATTTGCGTTTTGTCAAGAACTGTCAAAATATTTTGTATATTCAAATACTGTCATTTCCAAAGCAGCCGTGATTTTGTTAATGAAATTGAACTGCTGTTTATTTTAAAGCAATAATATATTTATTGGTAATTATCTACTTTCATAATTTTAACGATTGCACAAAAAATAGTGTGTATACCTAACCTAATCTAATTAAACCCTTCACCGACATCCCGGGGGTCAGCTCTAGTTGTAGCCGTTCGAGGTGACACCTTTGGCCGGAAAACAAAGTGTGACGTACATTGTCACTTTCTGGGCAGTACATTCAGATGTCATGCTCCTTCCTTCCTATCCTGTGTAGATAGGTCATAACGCACCCTTGGCCCGTAAACACTTGCGTGAGGAAATATTCAATAGTCCGGTGTTTACATTCTACCCATGTTCTTATGTTTGGTATAAGGGTTTTCGTCCATTGGGATACGTCTTCTGCCACTCGGTCATAGTCCGTTGTCTCTTTTTCTTGTTGGTGCCATTTTCTCCCTTTCTATCGTACGACGTCCTGTAGGCACTAACGATTCGTAATAGATCTTTTCTGTCTGTTTTAGTGATATTAGTCCTATATGATAACACTCTTAGATTACCATGCCATACTGGTGCTCCGTACAGCACGATAGATTGGATCACCCCATGCGGTACCTTTCTTTAAAGGAGATATTGTCTCTTTTACGCGGACTTGTGGTTTTCCAGTTCAAGTCCGTGTGCTCTCGTACATCCCGTGACAGCTCTACAACCTTCTTCCGCCCTCAGCATTAATTCTTCTTTGTCGTTCGATGTTATGACCATCCCTAGGTCGTCTTGCTCCCTACTGGATAGGTGCATCTCAAAATCTGGTGGATAAGTGCAGCCTTCTGCTAAAGCTTGAAGTGGGCCGTCAACACCATAATTTCCTAAGCTGAACACTTTCTTTCTCTTGACCTTTTCCTGCTGACATTTTGGATCATCCCAATCTGATTTCCCTGTACCTCATCTCACAGAAGAAATTAAGATATGGAAGAACTGTCTCGTACCAATTTTCAGTTTCTTCTCCTTTGTATGATTTGAATTCCAACGACGCCTACAACTATTTGGAGCTCCCATCTTGGCATGCTATATTCCATAGTGTTGGTCCTAGGACCGACCCCTGTGGAACTCCTGCTGTGACTTCCATAGTCTCTCCTTTGACTAGTTGCAGCCTTCTATTTTTGAGGTATTCTCCTATAATGTTTCGGAGGTACTTCGCTATATTTCTTCTCGCCAGCTCTAAAATAATAACTTCCCACCTTAGATAATTAAATGCGTTCTTTATATCGAACACCACTAGCAGCACCCATTTGGGACTAGGCTGTTCAGCAGCCTTCAGCACCTGTATAACCGCGTCTGTAGTGGAAAGTCCCTTGCAGAATACGTATTGCTTAGATAAAAGTGGTTTATTTTGTTTGACGGCTTCTTCTATCTTGTTGATCAAATTTTAAGTCTAATATATGTAACCACCTTTTTGTATTTTCCGTGAAAATATAGTGGAGGGGTTATACAATAGATAAATATTGCTCAGGGTGTGTGAACGTGGCCGGTTTTATTGTTAGAAAAAGCAAACAGAGTATCCGACGTCGATTTACGGACTACCCTCGAGATAACGATACTAATAAGGGCGCCACAATTTTATTTATTTAAATAGTTTTACTGATAAAGATAATAAAAAAAAACCGGTATGTAAGAAAAAAAAACCTTTTATAAACAAAGCTTAAAAAGACGAATAAGACCACCTTGAAAATTATATTCACTCACCCAACTAATCCAAAGGACACTAGTAAATCATCATTATAATTGTTTTAAATAATTTTAATTATTTAAAAACCGTTAGATATTCTACCAATACTTCATTTTACGAACACAGCAGAAGGAACATTCCTTCCTCGAACGGAAGGTACACCAATATATTAGCTTATTATCGTTTAAAAAACAAAAAGATGTTGCCAGCGGCGGGTCAAAAAAATATTTTAAGAATTTAAAATGTGGAAATGAAAAATTTCCGTTAATTCAGAAATAGACATATTTCATTCGAGAAACGAATTTATTTTTTGGCTCATACGAGACTTGCCAACGACCATTCAACACATAAATAGCATAGGTGAATTGTGATATTTGTGTGATTTGTCAGAAAATGAGTTCAATGATGTAACAGCTTTCCTTGAAAAGATATAGATTTGGCAACAGCGCATTTTCTCCCTGACATCAAATGCCAATTTTGGAAGTCTCGCCAGAGACGGCTTTGTCAAGTTTTGATATTCATGTATCGTTTTTAATATTTATCGTTGGCATTTTGCGTTTATTGTATACCATTTTTGCTTCCGATAAATAATGAACTATAGTGTTGTGGTGTAACAACAAAGGAAAAATTCCTGGAATTAATTATTTTTGGTAGGTATATGATTTCTATTATGTTTAAACCAGTTGTTTCGTTATTTCTTATTTTACTTTATTTCTTTTTTCAAACCTTATTCACGGAGCCTAATCATTTTCAGCTTGACAAAAAAGATGCATGATGCTTGGATGCAGACTTTAGGAAGGAACCCCATCGTACAACATCTGAGACAGAAGAATGCTTTTTGATTTTCATTGATTACAAACATGTCTATCCACTCACACCATGAAATTAATTATTTGTATAGCAAAAGAACAATTCAATATTGACTCGTCATTAATGAAATCTTGTAAGTAAACATCTTGCAATAGAGCTAAAAAGCAATGATGTGTTAAAATATTTTTTATTAAATCCAATTTATGAATGTCGAAGATCGTATCTAGTTTCGAAAGAAAACTAATTCGAACATCAATATCCTATTTTTTCCTATGTTCAGTTCCATAAACATTTGATTATTTTACTCCTTTATATTTACATCTATTTTGTCAATAATCCCAAGATAATAAATATTAGCTGTGGTTAAAATAGCTGTTGAAAATTACCTGAATTTAATGACTCGAATAAAATAGAATTTTTGATTTGATATCTTCAATTCAGGTTTAACAATAGCATAATATTTGATTAAAGCCGGCCCTGTTCAGAAATAAACTGATGGTGCGCATGCGCATTAACTACTATTGTGAACATTTTACAACACTTCTGTCCAATTGAAATAGCATTCTAGAGTAAGTATATATTTTAAGATTTCTGTGATAAATAGCCTAAAATATCACAAAAAGTTCACTTTTCATCCATATAAGCAAACTACATCGGTTTATTGTCCATACCTCTAGTCGTTCAAACGGTTAAAGATAGATGTCTTCCGCTTCGTGATATTTTTTTTTCGTATAGCCAAGGCTCCTAATGAAAAAAGAAGAAATTAAAGAAAAAAGAAGAAACCTAACTTCAATTCTGAATGTGCTGTGTGTTTGTTATATGGAGGGTATAGAAGGAGGCACATCTCAACGTTATAAAAAGTGGCCCGATTTTGGAAGCCAGTTGGTGGCGCTGTTGATCGACTGTTGATGACAGTTTTGACATTTCCTTTGATTTTTTTTAAATAATAATTTTAATTCATTACGTAAACTTTTAAAAGAAAAGTATTTTATAAAAATTGGGTGGCTCCATTAAATAAAAAACGTTATCTAAGATTATGGATCTAATCAATCTACAAACAGTTTTTCAACATACGATCGTCAGCGCCACGTCGGTTATTTTAGTACCATTAGTTGCGTATAAAATGTTAACCACATTTTAAAGTTGTCCATTAGAGATTGCCCTCCTTCTATACGCTCCATAGTTTGTTATTAATATAAGTTACAGCGCATCTAGAGTTATTACCGCCATTAACGTGATAAATACTGCAACTGGTTTAAGCAACATTTGAATAATGATAATATTCTAGACAAAACGACCAATGCAAGGTGACATTCTAGTACTAACTCTAAACAATTTCGCGCCCTATCCGGGGTGATTAGGTGTTTGTTGTCTGCTATCTGTATAGCTGAGCATATTTCTATCAGTAATGTTATTTCTGCTGATTTCTTTTGCTGCTATTAGAATGCCAGTGAACTCCGTTTGAGCTGCGCTGACACTTTTTCCCATAGTCACTTTTATGTTTTATGTTTAAGGAACTGGAGTATATCCCACACCATGAACCTTGTTTTGGATTCATCGGTGAAAATATGAATATCATAACTGTCACATCCGGCTCTTCTGTATTTTTGCGATAATCTTGTGGCTCTGGTAGAAAGCATATCGCGGCGAGATAGAGCCCATATCCGTTTGTGGAAGCGTGTCAAGCGCCTACCGCCAGAAGCGACGCCTCAACTTTCCGGATCCTACATTAGGTTCCATTCCAGCCGAGCTGAGTTTTATCATAGTCGAAAACACGACCTCCCTGATGTAAACACCAAGAGGGGACGATACTGAGGACGACTTCTACCGCTTTCCTTGATGTTGTTTTCATGGTCCCAGTTATGTGGAGGCATGCTCTTCTTTGAATTTGTTCTAATTTGCGGGCAGTTGTCGACTGTTGGGTTTTTGGCTCCCAGACGACCGCACCATATGTTAGCATATGATGGTCGTGTGTACGTCCATGAGACTGCTCTGGGGGAAAATCTCAGGTGAGTCCCACAGTTCGACGACATTGTCCATAAGCAATGTATGCTTTTTTGACTCTGTTTTCTAGGTGCGAGTTCCAGGTTAACTTGATGTCAAAAGTGAGACCTAGGTACTTTACCTCTGCTGCAAACTTTAGTTTTGTTTTAAGAAGTTCTGGAGGTTTTAGTTCTAGTATCGTCCTTTTTCTTATGAAAAGACCCATTGCTGTCTTCTTGGGATTGATAGGCATTGAGTGGTTCTCACATCGCTTATATTATTCAGAGAGCTAATTACATTCTTTTGCAGAGTGTGTTCTCGAATTTTCCTGTTGATAGGGTGCCTAAGTTATCCGCCTATGCTATTGTGTAGTGATGGGCGTTGTTGAGGCGGCTGATGAGAGTGTCCAAGTCCATTTTCCATAGTAGAGGTGATAGCACTTCTTCCCGTGGACATCCCGTCGCAACCAAGCCTCGCATGGTTATATCTTCTACACTTATGTTAACTGCTCATTTTGAGAGCATGTTGTGTATCCATCCACCAATCATTTGTGGTGGAACATTCCAATTGGTTAATGAGTGTATTATTTTGTTGAAGGTGGGCATGTCAAAAGCACCTTCTATGTCTATAAAAACATCCAAGGTGGGCACAGTTTTGTCCAGCGATCTTTCTATTCGGCCGGCCACTAGATGGAGATCTGAATCGTCGAATCTTCCTGGGGTGTATGCATGTTGATCGGGATGTAATGGTATTGTAGTAATTACCCCATCTCTTATGCACTTTTCGCATAGCTTTTCCAATGCCTTCATGGGAAACGATGTTAGGATAATTGGTCGGTAGGCTTTGGGATGGTGTAATCCATCCTTCCAGGTATCGTGCGCACCTTTTTGATCTATACATCATCAATTCATTTGGCATTGGCCGACAACTTGCGCATACTATACCATTTCTCGACCATATAAATGCAATTATTATATTTATTTGATATATAATTTTTTTTTGGTGGTCGGAAATTGGATACTGTATCAATTTCCATAGGAACTTGAAAAATGTCCATAGCATTGGGCCTTGTCATTGAAGGTCCTCGAATAATCAGCTCAATGATCCAGTTCTCGACCGCCATGGCTAACAAATGAAAAAATAGTCGTTTTGAGATTCAAATACACCATCCACCCTCAATTTAAAAGAAGAAATCATTTATTATTAGTTTTCTCACAATAAAATTGTCGTTCAACGCATATAGATACCCATAGGGTGACAGTGCCTAATACAAGTCTAAATAAGTAGTTAATTGTTTTTAACTACAGTTTTATCGTGAATGGTTTATTCAATGGCATTACATCTCGTATGTTTTCAAAGGACTCGAAAAAATGTATTGAATAAATGAATAAACTCTCCCGGGCTATGTCACCTCCTATTAGGAGTTGTCACTAGGTCCTGTTTTTTTTTAATATCAATCCTAGGGAGCGACCTAATTTGTGGTAGCGAATAAATGTGTATCAATGTATTAAAATGTTCTATTTACTATTCACTCCTTACAAACGTATACAAATATAGATTTTTGTATCAATTAGCTTATTTCTATTTATTTTTTTTAAACGCCTAAAAAAAGCCCTAACTCCAAGTAGTTGATTTATATTCTTTTTCTACTTCTTAATTGACTTATTTTAGCGATTACGATTTAAAAAGATTAAATTTAATTTAAATTCTATATTTGAATTTTTTTAATTAATTTTTGTGTAACGCCGCTGGCTTCATACCGCATATATCCGTATTATTTGCTATTAGACTAACCGAGTCTCGATTGTATTCATCAAAAACAAATGATGTTCATGAACAAGGATGCTGAATTTTAACCGACCCTTGCAAGTACTCTAAAGTATAAAAAATAATGGATCCTCAAACTTGTAACATTTTATACCTGACTTTCGCCCCTCCCTTTGTAAATACTTAAACGTGTAAGCGGCCTTCAGTAAGTTAGGGATATTCAATTACTGTATGTAGACTTGTTCATGGGTAGGGATGGAGAAGTACGTATTTTAGAAAAAATGCTAAATAAGTCAGTTTAAATGTGTATGACCAGTTGATTACTCTTAATATTTTCTAAATAAATTATATAATCCAGAAATTTACGCATATCTCTTACTGAGTATTTAGTTTAGTGAAAAAAATTTGTTTAATAATCTTCATTAATTAGCCCAATTAATTAGCTGATAATGCGATGTTTTTTTTACTTTTTCCAATGTGATACTCTCTTTGAAGAGTAAATATTTTTTTAAAACTTTTTTAAACTTTATTTTTAAAATCTTTTTTAATTAAATACTTTGTAATGAATACTTTTTTTCTTTATTAAAATGCCCATTTTACTGATTTACTGATACGTTAAAATAAATAATTTTTTTATAAAACAAATTTTAATACACATCTTAAAAATATAAATATACAGCTTAAAATAATTATAAAATAAAAACTATAAAAGGAATTAAAATTACTATAAACAAATATATAAATAAAAAAACATTACTATAAACAAAAAAAACGCTTTTTAATTCGCCCTGAATTCTGGCTAATCGCTTCTCGATACGCTCAATTTCGTAGTCCTCAGCGGCTATGAGCTTAGCCAGCTCAGGGTCCCGAGTTGTTTGTGGGATTGCAGACTCCAGGGCGTTTATTAAATTTGCCGGCGGTCAGCTTCCATTTAACAAAATGTTTTAAAGGATTCTCCGCTTCTTTGAGAATCCCTCTTCCTTGGCGGCAGTCCACTTTTTACCCGCCCGAGTGTTCGACTTGGATTTTGCGGGCTGCACGGCTGCTGATGTTGGAACCTCGGCCGCTTCAGCTCCCAAAAATGATAGTCCACCGGCCTGGACTTCCGTCAGGGATGATGAGTATGGCCTCCACGTTGGAACCGGCGGATTCTCCGGCGTCGAACACCTCGGGAGCTGGGATGTCGAATGCGGCCATTAGCTCCTCATCGGTAAAATATCTCAGGTACTGGCTGGCCATTTTTGTATTAACTTATAACTTTTAATCAAACGATTCTAAGATAAAACTGAGTAAAATGTGGCTAGACACTGTATTATATTATTCAAAGAATAAGGGCGGAGTTGTAATTTTGCAAAAGTTCTTCAAATCGGCAATTTATTCACACTTTTATAGAATATTCGCATGAACTGGATGATTTTTTGTTTTAACTATTTATTTTATTACTTTTTACTATTAAACAAAGTAAATAACCAAAAAAACATCATAATATACTATTTAATATATTAGATTAGCAACTACAAAAAAAACAGAAACACAAAAACGTCTGCTCACTTTAACAGTTTGTAACAATATGAATTGGCGAAGTGTCTGCATGTAATAAAATACACCTTTTTTGGTCGGACGGGAATCTAAACGGTTAAAAATGTCTCCTTGAATTTTGCAAAAGTTCTTGAAAATCGTCAATTTATTCACACTTTAATTAAATATTCCAATGAACTGGATGATTTTTTTGTTTTAACTATTTATTTTATTACATTTTACTATTGAACAAAGTAAATAACCAAAAACATTTTTACATACTATTTAATATATTAGATTAGTAGCTACACAAAAAACAGAAATTAAAAAAGACGGTGCGCACTACATAACTTTTAAGAAAATAGAAAGAAATAGACAAGACAAGAAATAAGGAAGAAAAAAAAATAGTGACGTACCATGTAAAGTTTTTTCCTATTGCTTTCGGAAGTGGTCGTGTCTAGAAAACGCGATACAGACCTTTCTACAAACATTAGATAGCAAACAAAAATACTGTCAGTTTTACATCAAATATCTCTCTTATTGACATTTTATTTAGTTAGGTTAGATTTTGTTTTGCATTTTAAATTAAAAATTTAGTACGTGTAATAGTAAATAGTAAAACCAGAGTGAAGTAGGTAGATATTTAATCAGGTATAAAAGTTATATAATTAATTATATATATGTATCTAATCAGAATATATCATTTCAGCAATAATGAATATTTTATATGCCTACTTTGTGAACCAAGAGGAAGATTTACGCCGTAAAGCGGAGTTAAAGGTTGAGCGAATTCATTTACGGGCTCGTTTGGATCCTTTTAATTTGCCAGACCGGGAATTTCGCATGTTATTTCGATTGAATAAGGAGTTATTTCAAGCTCTAGTTGTAGAATTGCAGCAAGGTCGACGAAGTTCGAAATTGTCAGTCGACACCCGTTTATTAGCGTCTTTAAGATTTTTTGCTACTGGTTCATATCAGAAAGGCATTGGAGCAGAATTTCAAATTGCATTGGAAGCCATTGTTCCGAGGTGGATCAAATTTCCAATAAGCGATGAACATAAACAAGCCGTACAGGTTGGTTTCATGGAGAAATTTGGTTTTCCTGGTGTTATAGGTTGCGTTGATGGCACCCACATTGCAATTTCACAACCAGTTGAAGATGAACACATATATTTCAATAGAAAAGGATTTCATTCGAAAAATGTCCAAATTATATGTGATTCAAATTTACTAATTCTGAATGTAAATTCAAGCTTTAGTGGGTCAACGCATGATGCGTTCATTTGGCGCAATTCAGGTATTTATTGACATCTAGAAAATAGATATGTAGCAGGAGCTAGAGCATGGTTAATCGGAGACAGTGGGTATCCACAACAGCCGTGGCTAATGACTCCGATAACCCATACAGTAGAAGGAACTCCTGAACGTCGTTATGACAATGCATTAAAGACTACACGAAACTGCGTTGAGCGTTGTATAGGTGGGTAAAATATTGTGTGTTAAGAAAAATTATTTTGAAGGAACGAGTCTTGAGGTATCAGCCTTATAAAGCTGGACTGATAATAAACGCCTGCTGTGTCCTGCACAATATTTGTGTAAGGGGTAACCTCCATTTGGAAGAGGAAATCATTGAAGATGATAATATAAATAACGTATTAAACGTGAATGTTTCCGCAAGAGATACTTCAAGAAGGAAGAAGAGAACGGAATAATTTAATTAATTTATATTATTTAGAATGAATAAAAAAAAAACAAAATTGAATACTTTCTTTTTTTTTACAATATAAATTATTAAAATAAGCTATGATTAACGCAGAAATAAGAAAAACAAAACAGAAATTAACAGAAAACAACTTTTTATTTATAATATATAAAGTTCTTAACTATTATTAATATACAATAAAAATTAACAAACCTAGGAAACTTAAAAAAAAAACTAATAATAGATAAAAAAATACTGATAAACCTAACATATACTATTAATAACACTAAACAAATAAAAATTAAACTAACAAACTATTATTAACACAAAAATAAACACACAATAAAATAATTACAAATAAACAAATCTAAGAAACACAAATAAAGAAACCTATTAATACACAAAAATTCTAATAATCCTAACAAACTAAATTAAAACAAAACAAATACCTACAAAAAAAACTAATAAACCTAATAAACTATTAACACAAAACAAATACAGACAAAAAATACTAATAAACCTAAGGTATTAACACAATAAAATATTTACAAATAAGCAAATCTGACATAAACTAGTCTGACTCGTTTTCATTGTTTTTTGAATTAATTAAATAATTCATGTACCTTGTGAATTGTTCTCCAATTTTCCCCAATGTAACATTTAAACAACTTAAATTGTTATCAATGCTATTTAACACCCGCATGTTATCACTATGCATTGATGTCATAGTCACAAATCTTCGGGTAGCGTCAGTTCTCCTCGGCTTTTTGACGCTGGTTTTTTTTAGTGGCTCCTGTAAAAATAATTAAATGTTTGTTCAATATGTATATGGGTATATTTCTTACTTTTACCATATTCGGTTCTTCTTGAAGAAGCCGTAACGGTGGTGGAGAATTCGATGGACCACCATCAATCCTATTTTGTAACCCTGAAGGACTAGGGATGGGTTCCATTACTAAAATTGGATCTGGGGTAGTTTCCATTTGAGGGCATGGACCAGCAGGGGCAAATACTTTCAGGGTTTCCTATAAAAATATACAATAGTTACACATTTTGGCATTTATGTACGTTACACATTTTTACTTACGTTATTAATGTTTCTTTCTGTGGTCTGCAGCATTTCCTACAATAATTAAAATTCTAACAATATTGTACCTTTCATGTACACCTACTTACCACACCCAGATCGCGGTTACTGTCCCCCACAATAGTTCGTTTGCCCATAAGGGCTAGCAATCTTTCTTCTATATCGGTCAGAGGTGGTGTTTTTTTAGGACCTCCACCTGTTTGAATTCTCTCCATCCTGAGGCTACCTATAATTAGGACATTATATAGGTATTAAACCTACCAACTGCCACTTTTCTACACTTTTACTGCCGTAGCCTAGGGCATTCAAACGTTGGGCTAGCAAATCCCACAATTTTCTTTGGTCTGCATAATCACCATCTCTGTTTTTGAATTTGTTTCTTATCAGAGACTGAGACGATTCCAAAAAATTTATGATTATAACAGAATGCTGGGATTTGTTTTGAAATCTCTATCAGGCTCTAAAAAATAGTAAACTTAATGTAGGTATACATTTTTCAATCATATCTTAAATATTTTTTTTCGATTAATAATAATACTTTTCTTTCATAGGCAACTTAACCATTTCAAATATTAATAATATTTTATTATAATGATAATCCAACAAATTAACAAATATAAAACGCGACTGCACAGATCAAGACAAAAGAAAGAAAAAGTTATAAACAAAATGTGGCGTGGGCCGTGGAGCCAGGCGTGCCATTATTTTTAACCTAACCTCATATTTAAAGAGAGTACGTCATATGTCACTTAAAACAATATAGAAAAAGATAGAGAATTAAGAAAGGGTCAGTAATGTCTTTCTATTTCTTCATCATCGGCTAAATCTTCGTATCTCACGAAAATACACGAATAATCTTACATAGTACCAATTGGCACATAGAAAAGAAAAAGAGAAAATTTCTTGTCTTTTTCTTGTCTATACCGTTACATAGTGCGCCTTCTGCTAACAACAGTTTGTAACTATATGAATTGACAAAGTGTGTGCATGTTTTAAAATACACCGTTTTTTGGTCGGACGGGAATCTAAACGGTTAAAAATTTGTCCTTGAATTTTGCTAAAGTTCTTGAAAATCGTCAATTTATTCACACTTTAATAAGATATTCGCATGAACTGGATGATTTTTTTGTTTTAACTATTTATTTTACTTACATTTTACTTTTGAACAAAGTAAGTATCCAAAAAACATTTTTACATACTATTTAATATATTAGATAAGTAGCTACAAAAAAAAAAACAGAAATTCACAAATTCTGCTCACTTCAACAGTTTATAAAAATATGAATTGACAGTGTCTGCATGTTATAAAATACACCTTTTTTGGTCGGACGGGAATCTAAACGGTTAAAAATGTCTCCTTGAAATTTGCAAAAGTTCTTGAAAATCGTCAATTTATTCACACTTTAATAAAATAGCCCAATGAACTGTATGATTTTTTTGTTTAAACCATTTATTTTATTTACATTTTACTATTGAACAAAGTAAATAAACAAAAACCATTTTTACATACTATTTAATATATTAGATTAGCAACTACAAAAAAAACAGAAATTCAAAAAGTCTGCTCACTTCAACAGTTTATAACAATTTGAATTGACAAAGTGTCTGCATGTTTTAAAATACACATTTTTTTGGTCGGACGGGAATCTAAACGGTTAAAAATTTCTCCTTGAATTTTGCTAAAGTTCTTGAAAATCGTCAATTTATTCACACTTTAATAAGATATTCGCATGAACTGGATGATTTTTTGTTTTAACTGTTTATGTTATTACTTTTTACTATTAAACAAAGTAAATAACCAAAAAACATTTTAACATACAATTTTATATATTAGATTAGCAGCTATAAAAAAAACAGAAATTCAAAAAAGTCTGCTCACTTCTACAGTTTATAACAATATGAATTGACAAACCCCTACACCATATATAATGGTATTTGGGGATTTGATAATATATATATGAATTGACAAAATGTCCGCATGTTATAAAATACACCTTTTTTGGTCGGACGGAAATCTAAACGGTTAAAAATTTCTCCTTGAATTTTGCTAAAGTTCTTGAAAATCGTCAATTTATTCACACTTTAATAAGATATTCGCATGAACTGGATGATTTTTTGTTTTAACTGTTTATGTTATAACTTTTTACTATTAAACAAAGTAAATAACCAAAAAACATTTTAACATACAATTTTATATATTAGATTAGCAGCTACAAAAAAAACAGAAATTCAAAAAGTCTGCTCACTTCTACAGTTTATAACAATATGAATTGACAAAATGTCCGCATGTTATAAAATACACCTTTTTTGGTCGGACGGAAATCTAAACGGTTAAAAATGTCTCCTTGAATTTTGCAAAAGTTCTTGAAAATCGTCAATTTATTCACACTTGTATAAAATATTCGCATGAACTGGATGATTTTTTGTTTTAACTGTTTATGTTATTACTTTTTACTATTAAACAAAGTAATTAACCAAAAAACATTTTAACATACATTTTTATATATTAGATTAGCAGCTACAAAAAAAAACAGAAATTCAAAAAGTCTGCTCACTTCTACAGTTTATACCAATATGAATTGACAAAGTGTCTGCATGTTATAAAATACACCTTTTTTGATCGTACGGGAATCTAAACGGTTAAAAATTTCTCCTTGAATTTTGCAAAAGTTCTTGAAAATCGTCAATTTATTCACACTTGTATAAAATATTCGCATGAACTGGATGATTTTTTGCTTTAACTGTTTATGTTATTACTTTTTACTATTAAACAAAGTAAATAACCAAAAAACATTTTAACATACAATTTTATATATTAGATTAGCAGCTATAAAAAAAAACAGAAATTCAAAAAGTCTGCTCACTTCTACAGTTTATAACAATATGAATTGACAAAAGTGTCTGCATGTTAATAAAATACACCTTTTTAGGTCGGACGGAAATCTAAACGGTTAAAAATTTCTCCTTGAATTTTGCAAATGTTCTTGAAAATCGTCAATTTATTCACACTTGTATAAAATATTCGCATCAACTGGGTGATTTTTTGTTTTAACTGTTTATGTTATTACTTTTTACTATTAAACAAAGTAAATAACCAAAAAACATTTTAACATACAATTTTATATATTAAATTAGCAGCTACAAAAAAAAACAGAAATTCAAAAAGTCTGCTCACTTCAACAGTTTATAACAATATGAATTGACAAAAGTGTCTGCATGTTAATAAAATACACCTTTTTAGGTCGGACGGAAATCTAAACGGTTAAAAATTTCTCCTTGAATTTTGCAAAAGTTCTTGAAAATCGTCAATTTATTCACACTTTAATTAAATATTCCAATGAACTGGATGATTTTTTTGTTTTAACTATTTATTTTATTACATTTTACTATTGAACAAAGTAAATAACCAAAAACATTTTTACATACTATTTAATATATTAGATTAGTAGCTACACAAAAAACAGAAATTAAAAAAGACGGTGCGCACTACATAACTTTTAAGAAAATAGAAAGAAATAGACAAGACAAGAAATAAGGAAGAAAAAAAAATAGTGACGTACCATGTAAAGTTTTTTCCTATTGCTTTCGGAAGTGGTCGTGTCTAGAAAACGCGATACAGACCTTTCTACAAACATTAGATAGCAAACAAAAATACTGTCAGTTTTACATCAAATATCTCTCTTATTGACATTTTATTTAGTTAGGTTAGATTTTGTTTTGCATTTTAAATTAAAAATTTAGTACGTGTAATAGTAAATAGTAAAACCAGAGTGAAGTAGGTAGATATTTAATCAGGTATAAAAGTTATATAATTAATTATATATATGTATCTAATCAGAATATATCATTTCAGCAATAATGAATATTTTATATGCCTACTTTGTGAACCAAGAGGAAGATTTACGCCGTAAAGCGGAGTTAAAGGTTGAGCGAATTCATTTACGGGCTCGTTTGGATCCTTTTAATTTGCCAGACCGGGAATTTCGCATGTTATTTCGATTGAATAAGGAGTTATTTCAAGCTCTAGTTGTAGAATTGCAGCAAGGTCGACGAAGTTCGAAATTGTCAGTCGACACCCGTTTATTAGCGTCTTTAAGATTTTTTGCTACTGGTTCATATCAGAAAGGCATTGGAGCAGAATTTCAAATTGCATTGGAAGCCATTGTTCCGAGGTGGATCAAATTTCCAATAAGCGATGAACATAAACAAGCCGTACAGGTTGGTTTCATGGAGAAATTTGGTTTTCCTGGTGTTATAGGTTGCGTTGATGGCACCCACATTGCAATTTCACAACCAGTTGAAGATGAACACATATATTTCAATAGAAAAGGATTTCATTCGAAAAATGTCCAAATTATATGTGATTCAAATTTACTAATTCTGAATGTAAATTCAAGCTTTAGTGGGTCAACGCATGATGCGTTCATTTGGCGCAATTCAGGTATTTATTGACATCTAGAAAATAGATATGTAGCAGGAGCTAGAGCATGGTTAATCGGAGACAGTGGGTATCCACAACAGCCGTGGCTAATGACTCCGATAACCCATACAGTAGAAGGAACTCCTGAACGTCGTTATGACAATGCATTAAAGACTACACGAAACTGCGTTGAGCGTTGTATAGGTGGGTAAAATATTGTGTGTTAAGAAAAATTATTTTGAAGGAACGAGTCTTGAGGTATCAGCCTTATAAAGCTGGACTGATAATAAACGCCTGCTGTGTCCTGCACAATATTTGTGTAAGGGGTAACCTCCATTTGGAAGAGGAAATCATTGAAGATGATAATATAAATAACGTATTAAACGTGAATGTTTCCGCAAGAGATACTTCAAGAAGGAAGAAGAGAACGGAATAATTTAATTAATTTATATTATTTAGAATGAATAAAAAAAAAACAAAATTGAATACTTTCTTTTTTTTTACAATATAAATTATTAAAATAAGCTATGATTAACGCAGAAATAAGAAAAACAAAACAGAAATTAACAGAAAACAACTTTTTATTTATAATATATAAAGTTCTTAACTA
The DNA here is from genome assembly GCA_963243735.1 of Neocrepidodera transversa. Lineage (NCBI taxonomy): Eukaryota > Metazoa > Arthropoda > Insecta > Coleoptera > Chrysomelidae > Neocrepidodera > Neocrepidodera transversa. Next base: position 26,115,966 of record OY725349.1, read on the forward strand.
TTATTAATATACAATAAAAATTAACAAACCTAGGAAACTTAAAAAAAAAACTAATAATAGATAAAAAAATACTGATAAACCTAACATATACTATTAATAACACTAAACAAATAAAAATTAAACTAACAAACTATTATTAACACAAAAATAAACACACAATAAAATAATTACAAATAAACAAATCTAAGAAACACAAATAAAGAAACCTATTAATACACAAAAATTCTAATAATCCTAACAAACTAAATTAAAACAAAACAAATACCTACAAAAAAAACTAATAAACCTAATAAACTATTAACACAAAACAAATACAGACAAAAAATACTAATAAACCTAAGGTATTAACACAATAAAATATTTACAAATAAGCAAATCTGACATAAACTAGTCTGACTCGTTTTCATTGTTTTTTGAATTAATTAAATAATTCATGTACCTTGTGAATTGTTCTCCAATTTTCCCCAATGTAACATTTAAACAACTTAAATTGTTATCAATGCTATTTAACACCCGCATGTTATCACTATGCATTGATGTCATAGTCACAAATCTTCGGGTAGCGTCAGTTCTCCTCGGCTTTTTGACGCTGGTTTTTTTTAGTGGCTCCTGTAAAAATAATTAAATGTTTGTTCAATATGTATATGGGTATATTTCTTACTTTTACCATATTCGGTTCTTCTTGAAGAAGCCGTAACGGTGGTGGAGAATTCGATGGACCACCATCAATCCTATTTTGTAACCCTGAAGGACTAGGGATGGGTTCCATTACTAAAATTGGATCTGGGGTAGTTTCCATTTGAGGGCATGGACCAGCAGGGGCAAATACTTTCAGGGTTTCCTATAAAAATATACAATAGTTACACATTTTGGCATTTATGTACGTTACACATTTTTACTTACGTTATTAATGTTTCTTTCTGTGGTCTGCAGCATTTCCTACAATAATTAAAATTCTAACAATATTGTACCTTTCATGTACACCTACTTACCACACCCAGATCGCGGTTACTGTCCCCCACAATAGTTCGTTTGCCCATAAGGGCTAGCAATCTTTCTTCTATATCGGTCAGAGGTGGTGTTTTTTTAGGACCTCCACCTGTTTGAATTCTCTCCATCCTGAGGCTACCTATAATTAGGACATTATATAGGTATTAAACCTACCAACTGCCACTTTTCTACACTTTTACTGCCGTAGCCTAGGGCATTCAAACGTTGGGCTAGCAAATCCCACAATTTTCTTTGGTCTGCATAATCACCATCTCTGTTTTTGAATTTGTTTCTTATCAGAGACTGAGACGATTCCAAAAAATTTATGATTATAACAGAATGCTGGGATTTGTTTTGAAATCTCTATCAGGCTCTAAAAAATAGTAAACTTAATGTAGGTATACATTTTTCAATCATATCTTAAATATTTTTTTTCGATTAATAATAATACTTTTCTTTCATAGGCAACTTAACCATTTCAAATATTAATAATATTTTATTATAATGATAATCCAACAAATTAACAAATATAAAACGCGACTGCACAGATCAAGACAAAAGAAAGAAAAAGTTATAAACAAAATGTGGCGTGGGCCGTGGAGCCAGGCGTGCCATTATTTTTAACCTAACCTCATATTTAAAGAGAGTACGTCATATGTCACTTAAAACAATATAGAAAAAGATAGAGAATTAAGAAAGGGTCAGTAATGTCTTTCTATTTCTTCATCATCGGCTAAATCTTCGTATCTCACGAAAATACACGAATAATCTTACATAGTACCAATTGGCACATAGAAAAGAAAAAGAGAAAATTTCTTGTCTTTTTCTTGTCTATACCGTTACATAGTGCGCCTTCTGCTAACAACAGTTTGTAACTATATGAATTGACAAAGTGTGTGCATGTTTTAAAATACACCGTTTTTTGGTCGGACGGGAATCTAAACGGTTAAAAATTTGTCCTTGAATTTTGCTAAAGTTCTTGAAAATCGTCAATTTATTCACACTTTAATAAGATATTCGCATGAACTGGATGATTTTTTTGTTTTAACTATTTATTTTACTTACATTTTACTTTTGAACAAAGTAAGTATCCAAAAAACATTTTTACATACTATTTAATATATTAGATAAGTAGCTACAAAAAAAAAAACAGAAATTCACAAATTCTGCTCACTTCAACAGTTTATAAAAATATGAATTGACAGTGTCTGCATGTTATAAAATACACCTTTTTTGGTCGGACGGGAATCTAAACGGTTAAAAATGTCTCCTTGAAATTTGCAAAAGTTCTTGAAAATCGTCAATTTATTCACACTTTAATAAAATAGCCCAATGAACTGTATGATTTTTTTGTTTAAACCATTTATTTTATTTACATTTTACTATTGAACAAAGTAAATAAACAAAAACCATTTTTACATACTATTTAATATATTAGATTAGCAACTACAAAAAAAACAGAAATTCAAAAAGTCTGCTCACTTCAACAGTTTATAACAATTTGAATTGACAAAGTGTCTGCATGTTTTAAAATACACATTTTTTTGGTCGGACGGGAATCTAAACGGTTAAAAATTTCTCCTTGAATTTTGCTAAAGTTCTTGAAAATCGTCAATTTATTCACACTTTAATAAGATATTCGCATGAACTGGATGATTTTTTGTTTTAACTGTTTATGTTATTACTTTTTACTATTAAACAAAGTAAATAACCAAAAAACATTTTAACATACAATTTTATATATTAGATTAGCAGCTATAAAAAAAACAGAAATTCAAAAAAGTCTGCTCACTTCTACAGTTTATAACAATATGAATTGACAAACCCCTACACCATATATAATGGTATTTGGGGATTTGATAATATATATATGAATTGACAAAATGTCCGCATGTTATAAAATACACCTTTTTTGGTCGGACGGAAATCTAAACGGTTAAAAATTTCTCCTTGAATTTTGCTAAAGTTCTTGAAAATCGTCAATTTATTCACACTTTAATAAGATATTCGCATGAACTGGATGATTTTTTGTTTTAACTGTTTATGTTATAACTTTTTACTATTAAACAAAGTAAATAACCAAAAAACATTTTAACATACAATTTTATATATTAGATTAGCAGCTACAAAAAAAACAGAAATTCAAAAAGTCTGCTCACTTCTACAGTTTATAACAATATGAATTGACAAAATGTCCGCATGTTATAAAATACACCTTTTTTGGTCGGACGGAAATCTAAACGGTTAAAAATGTCTCCTTGAATTTTGCAAAAGTTCTTGAAAATCGTCAATTTATTCACACTTGTATAAAATATTCGCATGAACTGGATGATTTTTTGTTTTAACTGTTTATGTTATTACTTTTTACTATTAAACAAAGTAATTAACCAAAAAACATTTTAACATACATTTTTATATATTAGATTAGCAGCTACAAAAAAAAACAGAAATTCAAAAAGTCTGCTCACTTCTACAGTTTATACCAATATGAATTGACAAAGTGTCTGCATGTTATAAAATACACCTTTTTTGATCGTACGGGAATCTAAACGGTTAAAAATTTCTCCTTGAATTTTGCAAAAGTTCTTGAAAATCGTCAATTTATTCACACTTGTATAAAATATTCGCATGAACTGGATGATTTTTTGCTTTAACTGTTTATGTTATTACTTTTTACTATTAAACAAAGTAAATAACCAAAAAACATTTTAACATACAATTTTATATATTAGATTAGCAGCTATAAAAAAAAACAGAAATTCAAAAAGTCTGCTCACTTCTACAGTTTATAACAATATGAATTGACAAAAGTGTCTGCATGTTAATAAAATACACCTTTTTAGGTCGGACGGAAATCTAAACGGTTAAAAATTTCTCCTTGAATTTTGCAAATGTTCTTGAAAATCGTCAATTTATTCACACTTGTATAAAATATTCGCATCAACTGGGTGATTTTTTGTTTTAACTGTTTATGTTATTACTTTTTACTATTAAACAAAGTAAATAACCAAAAAACATTTTAACATACAATTTTATATATTAAATTAGCAGCTACAAAAAAAAACAGAAATTCAAAAAGTCTGCTCACTTCAACAGTTTATAACAATATGAATTGACAAAGTGTCTGCATGTTATAAAATACACCTTTTTTGGTCGGACGGAAATCTAAACGGTTAAAAATGTCTCCTTGAATTTTACAAAAGTTCTTGAAAATCGTCAATTTATTCACACTTGTATAAAATATTCGCATGAACTGGATGATTTTTTATTTTAACTGTTTATGTTATTACTTTTTACTGTTAAACAAAGTAAATAACCAAAAAACATTTTAACATACAATTTTATATATTAAATTAGCAGCTACAAAAAAAAACAGAAATTCAAAAAGTCTGCATGTTATAAAATACACCTTTTTTGATCGTACGGAAATCTAAACGGTTAAAAATGTCTCCTTGAATTTTGCAATAGTTCTTGAAAATCGTCAATTTATTCAAACTTGTATAAAATATTCGCATGAACAGGATGATTTTTTGTTTTAACTGTTTATGTTATTACTTTTTACTATTAAACAAAGTAAATAACCAAAAAACATTTTAACATACATTTTTATATATTAGATTAGCAGCTACAAAAAAAAAACAGAAATTCAAAAAGTCTGCTCACTTCTACAGTTTATAACAATATGAATTGACAAAAGTGTCTGCATGTTATAAAATACACCTTTTTTGATCGTACGGAAATCTAAACGGTTAAAAATGTCTCCTTGAATTTTGCAAAAGTTCTTGAAAATCGTCAATTTATTCACTCTTGTATCTTGTATAAAATATTCGCATGAACTGGGTGATTTTTTGTTTTAACTGTTTATGTTATTACTTTTTACTATTAAACAAAGTAAATAACCAAAAAACATTTTAACATACAATTTTATATATTAAATTAGCGGCAACAAAAAAAAACAGAAATTCAAAAAGTCTGCATGTTATAAAATACACCTTTTTTGATCGTACGGAAATCTAAACGGTTAAAAATGTCTCCTTGAATTTTGCAAAAGTTCTTGAAAATCGTCAATTTATTCACACTTGTATAAAATATTCGCATGAACTGGATGATTTTTTATTTTAATTGTTTATGTTATTACTTTTTACTATTAAACAAAGTAAATAACCAAAAAACATTTTAACATACAATTTTATATATTAAATTAGCAGCTACAAAAAAAAAACAGAAATTCAAAAAGTCTGCATGTTATAAAATACACCTTTTTTGATCGTACGGAAATCTAAACGGTTAAAAATGTCTCCTTGAATTTTGCAAAAGTTCTTGAAAATCGTCAATTTATTCACACTTGTATAAAATATTCGCATGAACTGGATGATTTTTTATTTTAACTGTTTATGTTATTACTTTTTACTATTAAACAAAGTAAATAACCAAAAAACATTTTAACATACAATTTTATATATTAAATTAGCGGCTACAAAAAAAAAACAGAAATTCAAAAAGTCTGCATGTTATAAAATACACCTTTTTTGATCGTACGGAAATCTAAACGGTTAAAAATGTCTCCTTGAATTTTGCAATAGTTCTTGAAAATCGTCAATTTATTCACACTTGTATAAAATATTCGCATGAACTGGATGATTTTTTGTTTTAACTGTTTATGTTATTACTTTTTACTATTAAACAAAGTAAATAACCAAAACACATTTTAACATACAATTTTATATATTAGATTAGCAGCTACAAAAAAAAACAGAAATTCAAAAAGTCTGCTCACTTCTACAGTTTAAAACAATATGAATTGACAAAGTGTCTGCATGTTATAAAATATACCTTTTTTGATCTTACGGGAATCTAAACGGTTAAAAATTTTTCCTTGAATTTTGCAAAAGTTCTTGAAAATCGTCGATATATTCACACTTGTATAAAATATTCGCATGAACTGGATGATTTTTTGTTTTAACTGTTTATGTTATTACTTTTTACTATTAAACAAAGTAAATAACCAAAAAACATTTTAACATACAATTTTATATATTAAATTAGCAGCTACAAAAAAAAACCGAAATTCAAAAAGTCTGCATGTTATAAAATACACCTTTTTTGATCGTACGGAAATCTAAACGGTTAAAAATGTCTCCTTGAATTTTGCAAAAGTTCTTAAAAATCGTCAATTTATTCACACTTGTATAAAATATTCGCATGAACTGGGTGATTTTTTGTTTGAACTGTTTATGTTATTACTTTTTACTATTAAACAAAGTAAATAACCAAAAAACATTTTAACATACAATTTTATATATTAGATTAGCAGCTACAAAAAAAACAACAGAAATTCAAAAAGTCTGCATGTTATAAAATACACCTTTTTTGATCGTACGGAAATCTAAACGGTTAAAAATGTCTCCTTGAATTTTGCAATAGTTTTTGAAAATCGTCAATTTATTCACACTTGTATAAAATATTCGCATGAACTGGATGATTTTTTGTTTTAACTGTTTATGTTATTACTTTTTATTATTAAATGGGGGGTTGATGGGGGTGTGTGTGTCTTTTTCAGTCGTTTAGTGACCTTCCAGATCCCGTTATTTGCAGGAGTTAGGTTTTCTAGTAACTTATTCCATTCCTCATTCCTGTGCTCTTTGATGAGCATTAGTCTTCTGTCTCGTCCGTCTCTCGTCCTTTGCCATCTGGTCCTTATTTTGTTTTTGTCTTTTATGAGTGTTTTTATGACCTCCGGCAGATTGTCATGGTTTTGTTTTATTTTCTTTTTCTTAATTGTCTTTTCCATTGCCACCTGGATTGTCTTTATTAGGCCCTTGACCTCATCCTCCAGTGCGTCAACTTCCCCAATGATATTTGTCGTGTTCGTTTGTGTGTCCGTCTCTTGTCGGAACTGTTTCCAGTTCGCTGTCTTATAGTCATATACTACATTTGTCGGTCTGTCTTGTACGTTTGTCTCCCTCCCCGTCAGCTCGAAGAGCATAGGATCGTGGTCGGAAGTAAGTTCCTTGCACGTACATAGGTTTGAAAGGTCACTAACGTTTTTAGAGATTACTAAGTCTATGGTACTAGGTGTCGACCCGTTGAAGGGAAAATGCGTCGGCTCCTCTGTGTTGTAGATGATAATATTTTATCTATCCGCAAAATCTTTCAAAGTATTCCCGTTCCTGTTGTTCTGCCTACAATCCCATTCCTGGTGCCTAGCATTCAGGTCACCCAACAACAAGACCTTGGCCGCTATGGACGTGAGGTCCCTGTCTAGAATTGTATTTAGTGGCCTGTTCTATACCCCTATTATATGCGTATTCTCCTTTAGTTTTACGATTATATGTTCAATGTTATTATTTTCGAGTTGCTGGACGCATATATAGGGGATACTTTGTTTTATTAGGATAGCAACCCCCCACCGTTTTGGTCTACTCTGTCTGCCTGTGGACAGAGTAGCCTTTCATTTTCAATTCATGATTTGGCCTCAATCCGGTTTCAGATAGAAGGACAATATCCAAATTTATACTTGTTTATAAAATTTATTAGTAGGGGGTACTTGTTGTTCACCCCATTAATATTGTAAAAATATATTTTATAAATGAAGACGACAAATAAGCATTCAGATATTATATTTATTAATAGTGTTTGTGAAAGCAACATACCTTTCTAATTTTTCCATTGGGTCTCTGGTCGTCTCCATAAGCTTATTGAGATCCCTTATTGCCCTCAGTAGACCCTCTAGGTTAACGTTAGCCTCTAGTCTTGCACATTCCTCATTTAGCTGCCTGAATGTTCCCAGTGTCGCACTCGAGCCTGCGGCCTCCTGGTTTGGGGCGGGGGGGGGGGGTGTTTCTTCTGTTTCTCAGTGGTGGAAAATCTTGTTCGCTAGGGTTTTGTGCTACATCATCTAGCGTCCTTCTTCTCGTTGTCCTGCCGCCAGGGTTGGGATTTACGTCATCTGACGGCTGGCTTCTGTTCCGGCTCCATGCATTCACCGCAGGTGGCGGTGCTGGTACATATCTGGGCCCTTGTGGTTTCCTCCTTTTCTCCAGGATGTCCACCTTTTCTTTGTATACCTTACATTGTACTGAGTTCGCTTCTCCACAGTTTATACATTTCGCCGGTTCTTCTCTTGGTTTCCGGCAGTCCCTTGTCCAGTGCCCTTCTGCACACTTGAGACGTACCGGGCTCCTATTACAGTTAGATGTGGCGTGTCCCCATAGCTGACATCTATGGCATTGTATAATTGGTTTTTGGGATTTTCGCATTTCCCACATTATCTTTGTGTACAAGATGTATCTGATATGCTTTTTGAGGTATTGCATTGTGATCGATGGATCTGTGGTAATCATGTACAGTGGTCTTACTTTCGTCCTCATTCTGAATACTTTTCGGACTGGTACATCTTGCTGCACGAGCGCTTCTCCCACTTCCTCAGTACTGGGCTCGTTGTCTAACCCTCTAATGACGAAAGCGTGGGACTTTTCTTCCCTCAGTGAGTATGAATGGTGTGGGACATCCTGGAGATCTTCCCTTAATTTATTATGGTCATCTACCTCCTTCACGAAGACTAGTGTGGAATTGGAGGTATGCTTAATGTGAAATTCTCCTTTTAAGGTCGCCCTGAGCTCACCCACCATCTCTGCTGGTGCTCTTCCCTCAATGACCACCGGAGGGAGTGTTTCCGGCCTCTTTGGCCTGTTCGTTGCTTGTGCTGGTGCGTCTTTGGTTGTGTTTCTACCTCTCACTTCTTTTCTGGAGGTTATTGGATCTTCCGCTTTTCTATGTGCTGTTTTTTCCTTTGTCTCATTCTTTTCATCTTCTTTTGGTGCAATTGGCTTATATCTATTGGCCGTTTGCACCATAGAGCTAGTAGTTTTCGCACGGAAGAGATCAGCCAGCCTGCTTGTCTTTTTTGGTGTAACAAAGGCCTCCTGGTTATCTATGTTACCGGTGTTGCCTGTTTTCTCCTGTCCTTCTTTATCGGGCTTAAAATTTGTGTTTGTCTTCTTTCTCTTCCCGTCATTAGTGTTTTCAGGCGTAGTTTCCCTTTGCCTCTTAGTTTGTTGATGTTCTGTGTCCATTTTCTCACTATTTGCCTCGTTCTCTGTACTTTCGCCTATACTGCTTTGATAGCTTAGCAGTCTTTCCATCTGGTTCCTAATTATTTGTCTCTCGTTTGTTATTGTGTCATTTACATAGTCTGAGCAGTAATCATCGAACTTAGCACCTTCTAGTTCGTATTCGTTCGACTCTTCGTCCATACCAGTATAATAGTTTGGTTTTTGTATCATACGATCCTCTAGGACATCGATCTTTTTAAATGTCTTTTCTCTTAGTTTCTGACTTTTAGATTGATCGTCTATCGGTCTGCGGGGGATGGCGCCTTGACTAGCTTTCTCCCTATTCTCACTTTCGTAGTCCATATCTTCATTTGTTTTCTGCTGTCTGTTGTATTCATCTAACGTTTTGTGTATCTTATTTATTGTGTCTTCTGAAATATTTGTAAGAATTTTCTCTGTACTTACATTTATATTCTTGGTGTAGGGTACTTCCTTCTCACTGCTGCCGGCTCCTGGCTGACCGTCGCGTCCTTCCACGGTCGCGCCTGCCACCGTGCCAACAGTTTTCTCCGCACCTTCTTTGCGGACTTGTTCTTCCGCGATCACTCCCGTATTCTCACTAATAGTTTTCGCTTCGCTATTTTCTTGGACTTGTATTATTTTTGTGATTTTTGGATTTATAAGAGTTTGCTCCTCACTCGCGGTCACGTCCGTATTCTGTCGAAGTTTATTCTCCGCACTATTTTCTCGGACTTTGTCCGTTTCGCGATCCGATTTTATTTTAAGTTTATTCTGTGCACTTTTATCTTGGCCTTTGTTGTTTCGCGGGTCACTCGCGCTCATTTGGCCAAGTTCATTCTCCGCACTTTGCTGACGGACTTTGTCAGATTCGCGATCCTTTTGTGTTGTATTTATTTGTAGTCTATTCTTCGCACTTTGGCTAAGGTCTTTATTGTTTCGCGGATCGTTCACGTTCACTTTACTATCTCGAGTGTTCTCCCGACTTTTGTTTCGGACTTGTCGCGATTTTTGTCCTCTTTCGCCACTACTGTTCTCGTCGCTTTGTTCGCGCCGCGGTCTGCCGCCCGATACTTTCCCTTCTCTATCTTGTGATTGTTTCTCTATACTTTCAATATTCAGGTTTTGCGTATAGGGTTCGGGACACAATTGCGGGGTGTTCACGTCGCGCGTTTCATTACCCGAAATGTCTTTCGCGGTTAATTGTTCGTTTTCACTGTTGTAAAGTTCTTTCTCCTGACTTTCTTTATTTAAAAAATTTTTGACAGGGGGTTCTTTCTGGTGGTAGATTTGGTCGAATGGGTTGGCAATGAGGTTGTACTCACCCCTTTTGTGTATTTCCACTGCACCCCCGCACTTTTCACTTTTTTCATTCCCCCTACTTTCAGTTTCTGGGAAAAACTTTCTTGGAGTATGCCATTCGATAGGGTTATTATCGATACTTATGGGGTGGTGGGCATAATTTTCACTTTTTACCCCCTTCACTACCGAGCACGACCTGGAACGATGTGAGACGTCCTGTATATCACTGTTTATGTTTTTTACACTGTCATCTTGTTGTTTTTACCTCTCGCCCTTCAGATAAGAGAGGTATAGGAATCATGCTAAAAATTGGGTAGTGAGTTTTCAATGGATAAATTTTAGGGTCCCTAGAATACGATTTTAATATTTTCGCGATGATGTCTGTGTGTGTGTGTGTGTGTGTGTGTGTGTGTGTGTGTGTGTGTGTGTGTGTGTGTGTGTGTGTGTGTGTGTGTGTGTGTGTGTGTGTGTGTGTGTGTGTGTGTGTGTGTGTGTGTGTGTGTGTGTGTGTGTGTGTGTGTGTGTGTGTGTGTGTGTGTGTGTGTGTGTGTGTGTGTGTGTGTGTGTGTGTGTGTGTGTGTGTGTGTGTGTGTGTGTGTGTGTGTGTGTGTGTGTGTGTGTGTGTGTGTGTGTGTGTGTGTGTGTGTGTGTGTGTGTGTGTGTGTGTGTGTGTGTGTGTGTGTGTGTGTGTGTGTGTGTGTGTGTGTGTGTGTGTGTGTGTGTGTGTGTGTGTGTGTGTGTGTGTGTGTGTGTGTGTGTGTGTGTGTGTGTGTGTGTGTGTGTGTGTGTGTGTGTGTGTGTGTGTGTGTGTGTGTGTGTGTGTGTGTGTGTGTGTGTGTGTGTGTGTGTGTGTGTGTGTGTGTGTGTGTGTGTGTGTGTGTGTGTGTGTGTGTGTGTGTGTGTGTGTGTGTGTGTGTGTGTGTGTGTGTGTGTGTGTGTGTGTGTGTGTGTGTGTGTGTGTGTGTGTGTGTGTGTGTGTGTGTGTGTGTGTGTGTGTGTGTGTGTGTGTGTGTGTGTGTGTGTGTGTGTGTGTGTGTGTGTGTGTGTGTGTGTGTGTGTGTGTGTGTGTGTGTGTGTGTGTGTGTGTGTGTGTGTGTGTGTGTGTGTGTGTGTGTGTGTGTGTGTGTGTGTGTGTGTGTGTGTGTGTGTGTGTGTGTGTGTGTGTGTGTGTGTGTGTGTGTGTGTGTGTGTGTGTGTGTGTGTGTGTGTGTGTGTGTGTGTGTGTGTGTGTGTGTGTGTGTGTGTGTGTGTGTGTGTGTGTGTGTGTGTGTGTGTGTGTGTGTGTGTGTGTGTGTGTGTGTGTGTGTGTGTGTGTGTGTGTGTGTGTGTGTGTGTGTGTGTGTGTGTGTGTGTGTGTGTGTGTGTGTGTGTGTGTGTGTGTGTGTGTGTGTGTGTGTGTGTGTGTGTGTGTGTGTGTGTGTGTGTGTGTGTGTGTGTGTGTGTGTGTGTGTGTGTGTGTGTGTGTGTGTGTGTGTGTGTGTTTGGATGGATGTTGTAGTAACGATAACTCAAAAACTAGTGAATAAAAAATTTTGCATACAGGATTGTGATACCCTAGATTAGATCTGATTAGATTTTGGTGTCAATCGCACAACCGGAAGTGGCAGTTGTTATGGGTGATGACGCCATTATTATACAAAACAGCAATAAAGTTTTACACATATACTTTGTATACCCTATAGTTTATTTTCATCTCATTAAAATTTTCGAAACTTTTGCCATTGTTGCCAGATTTACAAAAAAATAATTTTTTTTCATACTTTTTTGTGTCAACCTGTAAATTTTTGATTCTAAAATGGCGAGAGGTCATGTGCTGGCCACATCAGATTTTTTATTAGGTTTTGATCGACTTCGTCTTTTGTTTTCACGTTCGCGTTGCCGCTCTAACTCCCGTTTTGTATATATAGTTAATGGTCGGGAGGGTGGTCCTGCGCCCGGACCCGGCCCTGTGACATTTACCCGCACTTAGTGTCTGGGTTGATTGTACCCTTGTACAACTTAATATTTATCGTTAGGTTTTTTCACTATACACTAATTTCAATTGTCAATAGCACTTAACCTTACAATTCGCGATAACGGAGCGATTTCAAAACATGTCCATTCACGAGAACCGGTGGTTTCAGTGTGGTATGGCCGTTGCCTAGTAATTTGTCGAAGGCATTTTTTGCAAAACCTTTATTTTGTAGTTTATTTTATTTAAAAGAGCTTGTGCCTGATGGACATTAAAGTCCAACCGGTCTTAAGATATCTGTTCATATAGAGGATTGAACTCGGGACGATAATTAAAATTAAAACTTATGAGTGTACCTTAAGAGAGTCAAAGTTACTCCCGCCGTTTACCCGCGCGTAATCGAATTTGAAATAGTTGCCAATTGAAGTGGAAAGCAGATGCAGAATATAAAATGGTTTATAAGTAAATAGAAACGAGCTCTAATTTCAAATTGTCGTATTCTATATACGTTATATAAATGGTGCGCTTTTTAGAGTGTTGGTCTTGTGTTTGTAACGGTTGTGGCACGGATAAGCCGGGATTAAGTTTCACGCTTTAATGCCAGTACCCAGTATGCAGCACTGATAAGATCTTCGCTCTAATCTCAAGTGTACAAGTCCGATTGGTAGCCTTCACGTGGCGCCCCCTGTTAGTAAGCGGAGCACTCCGCCGAACCAATACCAAAGGACGAGCAGATAGGTCACTTGGCTTGATTCCATCTTTGCAACCTGCAGTCCATTCTTGCGTGGTTGGGAATCTCCTGAAGTCAGACAGGCCGCCCTATCTGTCCCTCCAGGCCAAAGGCATTTAGTTTCTAAGTTTAGTATTTAGGAACGCCTACAAGCGAGTAGTGAGTTCTGCACCTTTTCAAAAAGCAGTCAAGTTTTCTTTGCTGACTTGCCTCTGTTAGGGTCTAGAATAGTTTAACTCGTCAGTATATCAGTAACCTTAGCAAGGTCCTTGTCATTAGGTCTGAGAGTTCTCAGAATGTTACTGCATTCAGTACTGTAGGCTATTAGATATTTTTTAAAGTCTTCTACAAATTGGCTGTTGACTTTTGATCTTAGCCCTAATGCTTGGCAAGCCTTCTTTCTGGCAGCCTGTGGAGCAACATTGGAGTTGTAGGCAGCATTAAAGTAATTTAGAATTTGGCTCAAAGAGGTCTTGTTTTTCTCTGCATGATAAAGATTGTCATGAGCTACTAGGGAAACAAAACACATTAGTTTTAATCCACCATTTTTTTCTGTGGTGCACCAGTCATGAGGTAGGATTGAGATCAGAGAGTCACAATAAAGAACATTCGGGAAATAATTTGTTTTGTGAGAGACAAAGTTACTCCCGCCGTTTACCCGCGCGTAATCGAATTTGAAATAGTTGCCAATTGAAGTGGAAAGCAGATGCAGAATATAAAATGGTTTATAAGTAAATAGAAACGAGCTCTAATTTCAAATTGTCGTTTTCTATATACGTTATATAAATACTTAAAACTTAAGAGTGTACCTTAGCAGGTGGCCATCACGTTCAGTAGTGAGCGGAGGCTGTACCAATCATCATCAGCCGGCCTCGTCATCAGAAAAGTAGGGCATTGGGGAAAAATCAGAAGACGCAGCGAATGTCGTCAATCCCTGCACGAGCACCACCCCCGTTTACCGGAGGGGCCCATTAGTTCGGATTGCACGGCAGACACGACAACCGACTCTGGGTATTAGCCCTGTCGGGTCATTATTTCGCTTTCGAACAAACTTTAGCGCCTTCCTCTTAATCCCCAACGCCCCACTACGTGACGCGCATTGTATGGAGATGGAGACCATAGATTAAGTGGAATCAGCCACAAGAAGCCAGTGTACAGGTACACAAATATCTTAAAAAAGGTAAAAGATATTAATTTAAAAAAACGTTTAAAATCTAAAGACACAAACACTACAATCTAAAAATCACACGAATGCAGTGAGTTCTTTAAGGAAAGGATGCCGGATTTGTTGGAATGCTCAGATAGAAACTTCGCCCTTAAGCTAGATTCATAAAGTGGCGGTGTATCTTTATGCTGCCTTGGATCACCGAAGTAATTATATGTCTGGAGTCTTGCCTTGAAAGGCTGAGAATGTTAGAAAGGACGTCATTCTCTTGACACCAGGTTCCTCTAGCCCCGATTATGAAGGGCGCCACGACGATAATTTTGCCAGGGTAGCGGCAATTCATGGCTTGAATGAATCTAGGCTTAGAATACGTAGCAGCCTTATATTGTGCTGCTTGCGACAAGGGAGAAGGACCTTCCCATGAGACAGCAACATCTGTCACGATCACACGATCACCCAATTGGAGTACCAGATCAGGTATCTTCAGAACGCCATCGGCACAGCGTACTCTTGGCTCAACCTCGACTTTCCACCTTTTCTTCTCAGCAACCTTACGTAGAAGCGTAACGAGCTGGTCATGTCGTCTAATTCTTTGCCAGTGTGCTGCAGGGCATTTTTGCAAGACGTGACATAGGGTCTCGTTACGCTGACATCCCATCCTGCATACTCTTTCAGGTGGTGGGTTGGATGGGATGCCTTTAGTGGGCAATAGGTTGCCTCGAAGTTGGACCGCTCTTTGGTAGTCATACCCCGACCAGTAGGGCGGTGGGTTGGAGAGCCAATTTCCACTAGCCTCATTACATCGACCTTGACGTATACCGTTGCCAGAGTATCCGCTTTCTAACCTTTCCCCCCATTGGCGTGCAATGACTGCCTTACTGCCACCATTTAGGGACGTCCATCGCACCAAGTTCGACCAAAGCCTCTCTGCACTAGGCAGACCCAATATGGCAGCAGTGGTCGGACTTGCAGAATTTAAGATATTAGCAATTCTGCTCCTGAGGATGGCCGGAATCTGAACTAGAAAGCTCATCAATCCTAAACCACCCTCTTTAATCGGTGCGTGCAGGAAGGCATCACTACACGTCCTTGGGAGACGTAAGATTTTTCGGACAGATATCCTGGCTAGCCGGTCAAAGTCTTTTAAAATTTTCTTGGTAATTACTGGGCTCTGTAATAAGTCAAGATACCTGGGTAACAAGTACTGCTTGACTACAGTCAATTTTTGTTGCGGCTTGAGCGCTGCCCGTTCTATTCGAGTGAGTTGATCACGCAACTCGCCTATCACTGAATTGGAAAGCAGTTGCAGAATATAAAATGGTTTATAAGTAAATAGAAACGAGCTCTAATTTCAAATTGTCGTTTTCTATATACGTTATATAAATACTTAAAACTTAAGAGTGTACCTACGACCCACCCGGGGGGAGCTCTTAGTGTAGCGTTCACCGGTGGGCTATCTTCCCTGTGTCTCGTCTCTTCACAAGCAAAGAGGCCGTTTATAGTGGCGGCTTTAATTAGTTCGATCTTATTTGCTACTTTCAGTGTGAGGTCTTATGGTCTCAGCCCGTATCCAGAAAGATATTGGCCATCTCGATAGAGCCTCTCAGCGCTATCATACTCAGCGTCTTGCACAGTTGTTTGCTATACACACCAAGGGTTTTTAGGCCCCTGATCGTTTCCTTCGGTATTGCCCCTCGGGATCCTATCACGATCGGGATCACCAGACATCTCGCTACTTTAAATCTACTTTTCAGAACATCCTTCAGACTTTGGTATTTCAAAATCTTTTCTTCTCCTGCCGCTTCTAGTGTACCCTGCTCCTCATAGCGGACCGCAAAGTCGACTATGAAAGCCCCTCTCTGATGGTTCACCACCAGATCGGGTTTGAGTCTTTCACCTAAAGCATCGGCAATCGTATGTTCTGAAAATAGACCCGCAGTAGGGTGCGTTTTTGCAATTTCTTCTCGGACCGCTAAACCAACTTCGTCGTGTCTACTTATTGCCAGTTGTTTCTGAGCCGTACAACCCCCTAGTACGTGACTCAGGGTTTCAGGTCTCAGGTGGCATTTTCGACACAAGCAACCTTCAGGCACGTCCATGCCCGCCCGGGCTAAGGAGGTGTAATTCCCAAAGCAGTTAGTTCGCAGCCTGATGGCATCAATTCGGCGTCCATCTTGCATATATTCGGGGTCTCTTAGCCACATATTGCTATTGTTATGAAAATATTCCTGACCCTGGCCTTGCGACACGAGTGCCGCCCATTCCTTAGATTCCCCTTCGACGAGTCTGTTCTTTGCCTCTGTTAGGGCTCTTAGGGTTGTTGGTGTGTTAATCCTGAGTGGATGAGCTACCTTTCGGATCTTTTCCTCGATGTAGGCACTATGACCTACTGCTCGAGTAATGGGATCTTCAGCGGTTCTCATTTTCTTCGCAGCTTTGAGAAATTGTAATGGAATTACGTTCTCTAGCCGTGGATAACCTAACCCTCCGTCCCTAGTTCGGGCGTAGAAGACTCTTGTCGTAAGGGATTCCTGGAGCTTGAACCACTTACGTAGTTCACGACGGACGCTGTTTTTTTTTTTTTTTTTTTTTTTTTTTTTTTTTTTTTTTTTTTTTTTTTTTTTATAATTAATGTATCCTTCTGTGACCCCACAAAGCATTTTTTGATCCAAAAGTTTTCTTGCATCTAGGGCAAGCATAACTTTCTTCATGGACTTCAGTTGGATCCATTACTTCTTCTTCATCCATATTTTGGATGGATTTCGAAATTTTCCTCTTCAATTCATTTGTTCCCTGCATATTTTCATCAATCTTCCTCCATTCCAACGCCAAATCTTATCAATGCTCTCCAAAGAGTGCTTCATTAGAAGCATTCTCAATCTATTATAGATTGTGTTGAAGTTTTTCCGCTTCCGGAAGTGGTCGCAAGACCATAAGATTTCTCTTAATTTGGCGTCTGGTTTTGCCTCTTTTTCTATTTTTACAAATAGTAAAAGCTTTACTAGGACGAAGAACTGATTCTTCGTCCCATGGCTCCAGTGCCTTTCAAAGATTATTTCAAGATTTCCACAAGTACACGACATTGTTTCTATCAGAGTCTTTACTGACTGATGAGTCCATAAAATGTTTACCTATTTATACCTGTGCTAATTACCCCCACTACCTAATACCGCGAAAAAGTTGCTTTGGGAATTAGGGTTGTGCGATTTTCCTTCCAAGCTTTCGGAAAGTGACCGACTGCTAACAGAATGTTAAATAGGCCACAGAGTATAATCTGTACCTTAGGAGTGATGTCGACCTTTTCGACGCCATCTAAGCCACTTGCAGTTCCGGTCTTGAGCTTGCTCACTTTGCACCGGATGTCTTGTAGTGTAATAGGTGGTAGCACTACATTTGGATCCATGACAGGGTGCTCGCTTTTCCAGTTATTAGGGATGTCAGCTGGAGCTTTCTTCCCCCAGAGTTCCGAGTATAGGGCTTCGATGTCGCCTCGCCTAGGTAGGTCCGGTTCATCGTTCTCGTGCCCTAATCTCTCTTCCCCCTTCACTACTAGTTTTGCGAGCTCCTTTGGAGCAACGTTGAATAACGCTTGTGTGCCAGCAAATTCTCTGCGCCGTCTCGTTGAGCGATTTGGCCGTTTATCTTTCTTTCTCTGGCGTCTAGGGCCCCGTTTTTGTGGGGCCTTTTTACCAATATAGTCAGTGATTTCGCTAACTATATCCTCCAATTCTCTTTGCAAATGTGGACGATCCCAGCCAAGGAAGGATTGCCCAACCTGTTCGCCCAGGCAGGCGATCCGGAACATGATGGAATGTTCACGGTGATTGAGTCTATCCTGAAACTCATGAAACCTTCTCACTACGTCCGCTGCTAGTGCTTTTTCCCACTTCCTGTCTGCTTCCAGATCATACTCGAGGCGGTCACCGGCCACCTCGGGTTGGAGTACAGACTCTAGGATGTTGGTCAAAATTGTCTGGGGTGTGTTACCTTTTCTTTCCCCTTCAGCTAAGGCCGGTTCTTGTTCGTCTTCTTCCGTGATCACAGGGACCTGGGCTTGACCCCCTCTTTTGAGGATCGATGCCCATTTGTCCCTTATCTGCTTCTTAGTTTTGGTCGGAAGCAGGGTACCTACTACATCGTACCGGGTTTTCGAGGACCCTTTAAGATCATCAGAGTACGCAAGAAGGACCATCTCTTCCTCCGCCGACCAGACTTTACCACCCTTTCCTGGGATTCTTCCCGTTGTTTGGGAAGGGGGTTTGCAAACGGTAAGCTTTCGCTTCTCGTTTCGCACGTCCGGACAGCAGGATCTTTCGTGTACGGAGGCTCTTTGTGTTGCAAATTGCCTTTCACATCCGCACACGTGGTCAAATGCCATCTCTACGACCTCTCTTGGTCCCCTACATCTCGGCAGATGCGACGTGATACCATTAAGCCGTGTGTTATTGTGATCACAGTTTCGACAAACTAGTTCTAGCTCATAGCTGGGATGAGCGCTACTTACATGTTTGGCGTAAGTTCTAGCGCCCATATGGGAGAGGTTACACCCTTCGACTGCACATGGCAGGTCACTGTTGTCAGGAAACATTATGGTGACCTTTGCGGTTCGACGTTCGTGAGTTGCAGTGTCTAGTTGCACTGCTAGGCTTCTATCGCCGGCCATGGGTCCAGGGATAGGGTCGGCGGTAGCCGAATGGGGATTTTGTTTACGCGGTCCCCCACGACCGCATCCGAGGCCAGTATTGTCGTCACACATTTTTTAAAAAGAATCCATCTTCCTTCTTGCCAATGATACAACCTCGTTTTCCGATCAACGAGATTCGGCAGCGACTTTTCCTTAGCCGGAGGTGCCATTCCACCTCCTGCCACCACCCAAACTACTTCCAGCCTAGCGCGTCTCGTTCGTAACGCACGTATAGAATTGCGAATTGCGCTTGGAGGCTTGGGGATTCGCAGCCCCCGGTTGTGATCTGCATTGACCTAAAGAGCTGTCTTGGGTTCAGCCAATGCTTCCTCTTTAGACCTTATGAGCGTATCACAGTCACTGCATAAGGTCAGACAATAGGAAATGTCTTGGAGGAAATATCAAGGTGCCTGCACGCTCCCTTCTCGTTCAATAGTGCTAGATATTCCTCTCGTTCCATCGGGTACTTATTCTCAGTAAGGCCTAACACCTGCCTTTCTCTGATTCCCCTGGCCATGTCACAGATCATGTCGTAAAAATAGGCTTGGAATAGTAGCATTTAGCGATCGCCTCTATGCCCTTATATTCCAAGCCAAATTGATACTGTCGATCTCGGCCGAGTGCAGTCGTTTTTCCTCACCCCATCTCAAGGACATTTAGCTCACCGCACTATCCTGACTTTGGTTTGAAAAGGGGTTTTTAATCTCTTTTCTTGCCTCTGCCCGACCTAGTTTCTCTCCATACATTTAGACGTGAATTAGCGGCAACATCTAATCTCCTCTGCATTTATCAACCAGGTCGCTTTTCAGCGGGTAGGTGAAGTTCGGTGAGAATAGATGTTGCCGCTGCAACAGTCAGTTTGCTGGGTTGAGTAACACCACTTTTTATCATACAGTTCAACGATTTCTACGATGACGACCACTGCTGACATTTTAGCCCCACAACTCTAGAGAAAGCCGAAAGGGCAGTGTCCTTCTGGCATGAATTACCAGTAGCGGGAAGGTCAAAGCCACGAAGTTTCGCTCAAGAGAGGTGAGACAGGTAGGTAGAGCAGCCGTCACAACATCATCCTATTCCTGCTGTGTTAAAAAGCTTGGTCTCTCTCCGATAGCCTCTCCACAGTTCCCGTCCAACAAGTGGGTCTCTTTCTTTCAACTGCTCCCGGGCGGTCAGTCGCTGACGTCGCGCCCTTCTGGAACTGCCTACTTAGAGGGTGCCCGCCATACAGACGGAGGTGAAACAGACTATTTTCGAGAAGATAGCACGATTTATCAGCGGTACCACGGGAAGGTAGTCCTTTTGAGTAACTAAGTTCCCCACACCTTTTCTGGTTTGGGGACCGTCTCTTTTTACAATCTCCTGGTCGCACGCGGCTTCATCCCAGTTCAGAAGCCTAGCGTTACCACGTGGCAGAGAGTTAAGAGAGTCATAAGAGAGTCAAAGTTACTCCCGCCGTTTACCCGCGCGTAATCGAATTTGAAACAGTTGCCAATTGAAGTGGAAAGCAGATGCAGAATATAAAATGGTTTATAAGTAAATAGAAACGAGCTCTAATTTCAAATTGTAGTTTTCTATATACGTTATATAAATACTTAAAACTTATGAGTGTACCAGGATAGCAGCCAGATGCCTAGAAAGACACGCTTCAAAGTAGAATTTGATGCTAGGAGCTAAAATCATCATTAAAGCCGCCCAGTCATCTAATTAGTGGCAGGAGGGGCATCACACCAGAGAAGGTTAATTCCCATAATGGTGGGTCGCATCGCTTTTTAGGGCAGCCGACTCATTAATTCGGGACCCCCATCAGGGAAACCAGACTCCGGCATGAAACCCCCCCCCCCCTAGCTGCGCATTATGGGGCGATGTTCCCCCAGGGGAGATGAGAGCCACAAGGCCGAAAAGGCCCGATGTAAAATGGTGGCAAAGTGAGGGCCAAATATGTAAATTAATTAAAATTAAATGAAAATAAAACTTAAGTGACTACATTGAGTAGTGAAGTAACGCTACGAGCGGAGACTAGACTTGTTGTTAGCAGTTGTTCATACAAGCGCACTCACGATAGACTCATGAGGTGGCGATGAATCGAGAGGCTGCCGATTATGGTCTTAGAAATTATGGACCTGATGTCTGCCTTAGATAGGCCGAGAACATTAGAAATGATGGCGTTC
The DNA here is from genome assembly GCA_963243735.1 of Neocrepidodera transversa. Taxonomy (NCBI): domain Eukaryota; kingdom Metazoa; phylum Arthropoda; class Insecta; order Coleoptera; family Chrysomelidae; genus Neocrepidodera; species Neocrepidodera transversa. The sequence goes on from OY725349.1 coordinate 26,137,028, forward strand.
TCATTGCACCAAGTCCCTCTGGCTCCCACGATTAGAGGTGCCACGACGATGATCTTGCCGGGGTAACGGCTGAGTAGTACCTGGGGCACTGAGGCACCTTTTATGACTAAACAGTGTTCTTGTATCCTTGGGAGCTCATGAGTCACACGTCAAGCGCAACATTGGTATCACATATCAAGGTCATTCGTCATCGCTCTTATCAGTTTGCTGATATCGCCGGCTCGCGGTTTAGATAATAAATATAAAATGCGATTTAATTTTAATTGAAAAAAACTTGTACGCTGTGGGAATCGAACCACCAATCCTTACATCTAAAAGTCCATACCCTAACATACTCGGCTATCGAGAGAATTATTAAACTTTATGCTTAATTGTATACTGTAGGTGTAAACACATGTAATATGGGTTGCCTATATATTTCGATCGCAATGCCTTGAGTGTGAGGTTAGCAGCGCCATCTTCCAGATGGAAGTCTGTCTGTCGGTCTGTGTGTGTGTATGTGTGTGTATTCTTCCACGATAGAGGCCACAGGTTTAATCCGATTGAGCTGAAATTTGGTATAGGGGTTTGGGTTACCCCTCAGAAGAACCCATTAGTTTTTGTACGACATCTGTCAAACGGAAGTATCACTATCAAAAAATGACAAATCAAATAAATCACGGAATTGGACATGCAATATGTCATTTGAAAGCACTTAAAAAACTCTATTCAGAACAGTTAAATTTAGTTCTCCAACTATCACTTGTCAAAAATAAAAAAATGTCAAAATTTGAAATTTTAGCATTAACTATCTTAAAAAGTATTAATCCGATTGGACTGGAATTTGGTACAGGGTTTTGGGTTACCCGTTGGAAGAAATCATTAGTTGTTGTATAACATGTGTCAAACGGAAGTGTCACTATCAAAAAACGACAGATGCAATATGTCACGGAATTCGACTTGCAATATGTCATTTGAAAGCCCATAAAAAAACTATACAGAACAGTCAAAATTATTTCTCCAACTGTCACCTGTCAAAAATAAAAAAATGTCAAAATTTGAAACTTTAACATTAAATATCTGAAAAAGAATTCGTGGATTTTTTTCAATTTGTTTACAATCTTTTCCAATTTTGTCAAATTTTTTTTCGATTTGTTTTTGAGATTTTTTAAGTTTTTTTTAAGTTTTTTGATATTTTTGAGTTTTTTTGAGATTTTTAAGATTTTTAGAAGTTTTTTGAGATCTTTTGGGATTGTTTGAGATTCTTTGGGACTTTTTAGATTTTTTAAAAAATTATAGATTTTTTTGAGAATGTTTTGAAGTGAATTAAACATTGGATCGATCAAAAATATCTACGCTCCCTATTTACTAAAAAAAAACCGTAAATCACTAGGTTACGAGCCGATAGACAAAAAACATATTTTGCACTGATACTTTTACAACGTTGCCCGATTGCAAAGTTAATTGGAGAAAAATTCGTCTAGATCTTTCAATAAAATGAAGAATGAACGTGACAACACCGTTCTATTTGCGTACACTGATTGTGATAAGCTTATCAGTAAGCACACATACAAATTTTATATATTTCTTAATTCTAACACTATTTAGCCGTTTTTATTAACATTGATATGAAACCACAAAGGAAATTTTGCAAGACAAAACAGCTATAATCTTACATTTTTAACCTTTTTACATGTATTATTTATTTAAAAATTTATGACACACATGGTACTTTTTTACAAAAACAATAAAATTCCATAAGCCAACAACAGGAAGGGAAGTGTTTATAACATCATGATGACTTTAACAACTAAAAAAGACAGCTTCTTTGGCTATGAAAAATCAAAAAAATGAGACAAGCTTTAAAAGCCAAAATGCCTTCACAAAGTAATGAAATTAAACAGAATTTTAGAGCAAGCCAAAAATGACAGCATATTTTTAATAATACTGAAAATAACCACCCAAATTTACTTAAAAGTATATCATTTCTGCTTTCTATTCCTACAACTTCGGCATGTACAGAAAGGACATTTTCCCTAAGTAACAAGCATATCTTTGACGTGTACTATATTTTATCTTATTCTAATAAATCAGTCGAAAAATATTGGCAATGACTTCGATTGGCTTAAACCTCATCACTAAATACACAGTTTTGCTAAAATTATAAGTATCGTATTTGTATTGATTTTAAATACCACAATACCCTCTTAATGTACACCAATGATTTTATTTGAAAGGAGAAAGGAGTTTATTCCATATATTTAATATGCTTATTAGAATAACCATATTAAATATATGGTTCTTTTATTTTTACTTCGTAATTATTTTGATACGTCGTTTTGACGATTTATTGTTTTACTATTAACCGATGTTGTATTGATCAATAAGAAACTTAAGGAACTTGTCAATAGGGGCGAACCCCTGTGAAGGCTGGAAGACGACTGGCTTTAGCCAATGTGTCATTTTAAAGAGTATTTTTAGAAATTTAATATCAACAGTTCTTTTAATTTTAAGGTCTTTTCGGTTTTGTTTAATTGTTTAATATGAAAACTTTTATTGTTCATACTTTGTAAATATGCCTCAAAAGGTTCACTTTCTGTGTCGGCATACCTTTGAAAGTATGCAAACATAAAAAATCAAATGACATGGTTGGCTTTTTCAGGCTATGAGGTCTGATAAGTGGTATGTTTTCGATATTAAAAGAAAAGTTTAAGATAACGAAATTTGAAGACGTAAAAGGAAACTTACATAAAAACCAACGTCGGAAAGAGGAAATATCTAAATTACTTTTGGGTATACACAAGTTTCCTATGAATAATTTTTAAGATAATTAGCATTAATAATACTCGATAAAAATGAGGAAGCTGATATAACAAATGAAACCAACATCCCCGATAATTAAGTTTTATTTCATATAAATACTGAAAAATAATTAGCGCCTACCAATGTTTTTTGTGCATTGACCTGCTGCTGCCCTGCTGAACTGTGTGTCCTATTTTGAAGTAAGTACATAATAAATCTTTTTAAAGTTAAAATATCTTATTCCTATTTGTATTAAATTTAAAGTTCCCTTTTTAACGTTATGTGACTATTTTAAACTTAAAAACTATTTTTTCTTTGCAGTATAGATCTACAGACAACTGCTACCCTACAACCACCTGCTGTTGGTTCAAGTCCTATTTTGAAGTAAGTAATTTGAGGCCTCTTTGAAGTAAAATATTAGTCTTGTAACTATTTTGCAAAATATTTTAACACCTTTTTGAAGTAAAATTCTAGTCAACGGTATGTTCCTATTTTTGCAAACAATTTTTAAGATCTCTAGTCAATGTCTTTTAAATATTTTTAAGAAATTTTTAAAGTTAAAATATCTTATTCCTATTTGTATTAAATTTAAAGTTCCCTTTTTAACGTTATGTGACTATTTTAAACTTAAAAACTATTTTTTCTTTGCTGTATAGATCTACAGACAACTGCTACCCTACAACCACCTGCTGTTGGTTCAAGTCCTATTTTGAAGTAAGTAATTTGAGGACTCTTTGAAGTAAAATACTAGTCTTGTAACCATTTTTTTAACACCTTTTTGAAGTAAAATTCTAGTCAACAGTATGTTGCTATTTTTGCAAACAATTTTTAAGATCTCTAGTCAATGTCTTTTAAATATTTTTAAGACCTTTTTAAAGTTAAAATATCTTATTCCTATTTGTATTAAATTTAAAGTTCCCTTTTTAACGTTATGTGACTATTTTAAACTTAAAAACTATTTTTTCTTTGCAGTATAGAACCCTACTAACCCTGCAGCCCTACTAGCCCTGCAACCCTACTAGCCCTACTAGAAACTGTTGAAACACTTGGGACAAGACCTATTTTGACGTAAGTAATTTTAAGAACTTTTTTTAAAGTAAGTTCCGCACATGTGCCCTACTAGCCCTGCTAACCTACTAGAAACAGCTGAAACACTTGGAACAAGGCCTATTTTGAAGTAAGTACATTTAAACCTTATGAAAAAAAAACGCTAAAAATTAATTCATTTTTTATTGGGTTCTGAAAATAAATAAAAAACATATAAATATATATATAAAAAAAATAACAAATGTAATGGTATACCTTTTAAAAAGAGGTAGATCGTTTCGCTTGTTCTTTAGTTTAATGGTCCATCCTGTAATTAATAAATAATTAAAAAATGAAGGGTTGTTACAAAAATAATCATACCTTAAGGCCCACACCTCTATAAAATCGAATGCTACGTTGTAAAGCACTTGGTAGACTCCCACAGTGCCCAAGGACTGGAATCCCTCAGGGGGTGGGGTAGGGTCTCCCAACCCCGAAAAACCCTGTAATATAGTTATCGGATAGTTCTGTAAAAAAAAAAAGAACATTAAGAATGTTCCTCGATAAAACAGATCGAATTTGTTGGTTGTGTTTATGTTTATTTAGAAAAATGGCTACACATGACTTTTCGCAATCATACAAAGTTTTCTTTGTTTTATTTGTTATATTTTAATAACTTAGGAAAAACATCTTTGGGTTGTGACGACCAAATATTTTTAGGCGAAAGTTTCAGAATTTGAGAAAATTAGTAAAAATTACTTACATGGTATTGAGGGTGAAGCACTTGCCTCAATCTTGTTATTATAATATTTTGATGATGTGTTGTCACTAAAAAATTTAATTAATTTTTAATTAACTTAACACTGCACTATAAGCCATCCAATATTTCTTTTAACTTTTTGACAATCCCCAGCTGAGTTGGCGAAAAATAAAACTCACCAAATCTGCACAAATTTTGTCAATAATACGTCAAAAATGGTAGTGTCCTATTCCAAGTTAGAATAAAGTGTATAGATATTCTAAATTTTTAACAGTTTTCCTGTCTTTTTTAAAAATAATAAATATTGAGTAATTGATTAGAATATGCTAAATTATATTCCCTGTAATTATATTTGTTCAAAAAATTCACTACTTTTTAAACTTGGTATTGTTGCCGAGTAGACACATCCAAACAGATTAGCCACACTATATATTTTAACAGAAAATTAGTCGACCCGACGTCTGTCATTTAAAGAAAAAAGAAATATTGGACAGAGTATACTTACACATTTTAGTGCTATTTTCTAACTGTGCTCGTCGTTCACAAGCAACTCTGAGATTTTTTTACGACCGCAAAAATATCCGGTGACATTAAGGACCCTCTACACTTAAGACACATCATTTTTTTGCAGATGAAAGTCAAGTTTGGGACTATTTTGACATGTCAAACTTGTGGGGTAACGTGTATGGTCCGTCAAAACCCTTCTAGAAACATAACTGAATATAAATGCCATAATTGTCGTTATGGGTATGAAAACCAGCGAGGCGCCCTAAAAGTATTAAGACAATATAAAAAATGATGTGTCGTCAAAGAAAAGCAAAGGCTTTTTTAAATCTAGAATTAAGACAATCTAAAAAGCTCTGGGACAGGCACTGTTTTTCTTAGATCTTGCGCATGTGTCGTTAAAGACAACGGCTTTCTTAAATCTTACACATATTTTTTCTTTTTAGGCAATGTATGATAAAAACTTACTAATGTTAAAAAGAATAGGACACATCAAAATTTGTCACTACTGCATAAAGCCCATAAATTTTAATGTTATAAAGCACGTGAAAAAACATTTTTATTGCCCTCTTTGCAAAACAAAATTTAAAACAGAAAAGGCATGGCTACAACATACCTGTAAATTCAGGCATAAATGTTACGTTTTATTAGAAAAAGTAATTACGGAACGCAATTGTAGTAACTCATTATAATTTTCTTTTTTAGCATGTCTCACAAAAATATAAAAGTATATTGTGATAGCAACGCAAGGACCATTATTAAAAATATTGCAGGTGTACCGTTAGGCAAAACAGAGCTTACATGGCCTGTTAATACCAGTCATTTTAATTTCCCTAATCAATGGTATTTAGATACCGGAGTATTTTGTTTTGTTTATTTTGAAAATAAACAGCCCGTATCATTTGCCTTATTTAGCACAATGGAGCAGGATCCGCTGAAAAAACACAATCGACCTAGAATGTTAAATTATATTTTTACATTACCCGCGTACCGCCTAAAAGGTTACGCTTTAAAATTGATTCTATTCGTAAAAGAACATGTAAGTTTTTCAGCTTTCAGCTCTAATAAACAAGCTGAAAAGCTTTTTGAAAAAGCAGCCTGTGTCAATTATGGTTTTCATAATAACTGTTTGCTTTATAGATATCCATGATTTTGTAAAAGGGGCTTTATATTTTTTCGTTTTATCAGTAAAATGCGTCGTCTAGAAACTGCTACAAATTTATCTCTACGGAAATTCGCGGCTGACTTTTTGTCAAATATCAAGCCACAAGTCTTTTCTTTTATCAATTTTTATCAATAAAACAAAATCGACACATACAATTTCTAAAATTATTATGTCTCTGATTTTTAAATATTTTTATTTGGCTTTATTGTATAGAAATTCCTAGAGCCACCGATGTTTATTCTTTTACCTTAAAACATTGAGTAATGTGCATTCATACGATAGTTTAATGAAAAAAGTCCAGAGATTAATTTTGCAGAATTTTTTAGAAAATACACTCATTGTATTATAATTTTACTTTTTAGAATGGCTTGGTCTCTGAATCTATTAAACACAAAACATGTTAAGAAGTTCAATACATATTTGTCTACGTATCAGTTACAATATAATTATAAAACAGGCGGTAGTTTAATTGGCGAAAAAGAACGTTTATTAGATGTATTAGAGGAAAGTTTAAATAAGGCAAAAAACGAGGCAAAATTTATACAGGGTGATCAAATAAGAATTATAGCTCAGAATCCTCATTTCAATGGGCCTATTTCAACAAAGAGCAGTAGTGACGTAGATTTTAATAGATTGTTTGAACAAATTGAAGACATTACAACGTCAAATAGTAATGTTGATATTAGAGGCACAACTTTTGATATCCAAATTCTAAAGGCACACTAAAATTCATTGGTAAATTGTACAACATACAGGGCGCTTGCAAAAAACATTAGGGACGCACCTTTTGATCTAAAGACACTAAAAATTCATTTGGTTTACATTGGTAAATTGTACAACAACTATACAGGGTTTAGAGCAAGAAACGTAGTTAGGGTACAACTTTCCAAATTCTAAAGACATACTCGTTTGGCTACATTGATGTATTTGTTTTAGATGAATTGCACAACAAATTATTATACAGGCTTTTCATGCAATGTTTGCAAGAAAGTTTGTACCGTAAAACAGCCACCAACTAAGATTGTTGGTTACACATGTCACATGTGCCGCTATGGTTCAGAAGGCCTCAATAGATGCAAAAAAGTATCTTAATAGATTAAAACAAAGAACTAAAATAGAGAAAACACAATGGCTATAAGAATTCTTCTTTTTAATTGGAAAGAGCCGGACATTCCAATTAAAAAGCACCAAGTTCGTAAAAGCATGTCCTTTTGTTCAAAATTTTTCAAAATTACAAGTATTATTGCATAGCTATGAGGAGACATTAAAAACATTTAAGAACAACAAACATAAAAAATTTGGCTCAAGTCGTTTTTTATTACGCGTATGACTGTATGAGATACGTTACTTCTAAAGATGTATCTCTTTACAAAATTAGATTAGATTCATTTAACAATAGAACCAAACAAATTAACCCTCTTAAGTGTATTAATGAAAGGGTGGCTGCCCAACAAGGTTTTCTGTATTCGGATGTAAGCGATAGAATCAGTCATCAAAAAATCTATGATTTTATACCGACAGCCCGTCGAAAATGCCTTAATGTGTAAAATTTGTTTTGACGATGAAATACAAATAGTATTTTCGCAAAGCGGTCATGCGTGTTGCCGTATAAATTGTTCTAATTATTTAAAAAATGTTGTATTTGCCAGACAGAATTACACGTAGCTCAAAGGATTTTTATGTGCTAATAGTACTTATTTTTTTTATCTATGCATAGTACCTAAGATGTTGTGTCACTTTGTCTAAAAATACTTCGATCAGCGTTCGAAGGCTTAGTCAAGCCTAATGTGTTGCATTTTTGTTTTTAGAATGTGGACACTCAAGGCCACTACAAAAAGATACGTAGAAAAATTCAGGGCCTATTTGTCAACATTTCAACTGGTTTGTGGAAAGCAATCTCTTAATAATGAAAAGCTAACAGATATTTTAGAAGAGGGTCTATACAAAGCCAAAAACGAAGCGCATTATGTAACAGGTGGTAAAATTCGAATTATTGCACACAACGAAAAATTTAACAATCCCATATCGACATCTACTAGTGTAAATTTTACAAATCTTTTACAAATTACATTGAAGACATTTTAACATCTGATCAGAACATAAACCTTGCAGATACAACATTTGACATACAAATTTTTAAAATGCCTCGAAGTATTACAAAAATACGTAACACCAAAGACAATCTTTGCGTACCGCGCGCTATTGTGACTGCTTTGACTTACAAAACGAATACAATTTTGAATAAAACGCTAAATAGACGACAAATTAGGCTTTGTAGAATGGGTAAAAAAATTCAGAAAGAACTAGCTGTAGAATTATGTAACAGATTAGGCTGTAATTACGATCACGGTTTTACACTTGCTGACGTTAAAGATGTCGAACATTTGTTGGACGTACAAATTAAAATAGTTGATGCTAAATGTTTTAATAGTATTGTATACGAGGGTGACGAAAAAGATACAAAATTGTATTTGTATAAAATCGAAAACCATTTTGACGTAATTAATAATTTAAAGGGCCTGTATGGACGGAGTTACTACTGTGATAAATGCGATACAGGGTACAGCAACAAAGGCCTTCATAAGTGCAAAAAAGAACCTGATTGCAATTTATGTAGCAAATCAAAGCACAACTTAGTGACTAGAAATAAAATATATTGTGAAAAGTGTAACAGATATTGCTACAACGAAGAATGCCTGAATAACCATGCACCTGTTTGTGATAAATTGCACAAATGTACAGGGTGTAACAAAGTTATTGATAGAACAAAATATCATGCTTGCGGCATTTCGCGATGCAGAAATTGTGAACAATTTGTTGACAGTAATCACAAGTGCTATATGGTTCGTAAACATGCTAAAGGAGGTTTTTGTAATGTACCTTGTATTTGCAACAAGCAGAGCGAGAAAGAAAATAGAGGCTGCTTTGCCCATTTTAAGGACCCTAAAATTTGTACAGAACCTTGTATATGCAACGGCTTATCTACCAATAAAATTATGCCTTGTACATACGACGAAAACTATATTTTCTTTGACTATGAGGCAATGCAAAATACAGGCACACATATTGCAAATTTGGTAATAGCCCATGATTTTGAAGGTAATAAATTTACTTTTGAGGACAATAACGCTTTTTGTAAATGGCTAATAAGCAAAGAGCACAAGGACTATACAGCTATTGCTCACCATACCAAAAGCTACGACTCATATTTTATACTTAAATATTGCGTAGAAAACACTATTAAACCTTATACAATTTACAATGGATCAAAATTAATGTTGCTTAAAATTCCTAATATTAATTTAAAAATAATTGACAGTTCAAATTTTGTGGGTGAACCATTATCAGGGTTTACAGCAACCTTTGCTCTAGATCAGTTACGTAAGGGTTTCTTCCCACATTATCTAAATGTACCGGACCAAAATTACGTAGGGCCTGTACCAAATGTAAAATATTACGGGGTTGATACGATGAAACCAAAACAGAGGGAAGAGTTCCTCAAATGGCACGCCTATCGGATAGCTGAAAATTATATTTTTGATTTTAAAAAGGAGTTACATGCATATTGTGATTCTGACGTTGATATATTGAGAAGAGGTTGTTAAGAATTTCGTAAATGTTTTTCAGAAATTGCAAAAATTGACCCTTTTCAGTATATAACAATTGCTAGTGTATGCATGGCTGTGTATCGCTCTAAATATTTGATTGAAAAAACTGTAGCTGTGGTGAAGGAGGTTAAGAAAGAAATGTATAGTAAAGAGTCTATACAGTGGTTAAACCAATTTCCCAATGTCCAACATGCATTGAATGGTGGTGAAATAAATATATGTGGAGCGCCTGTTGATGGTTTCGTCAAAGAGACCAATACGGTCAACAACGAAACTATGGAAGATCTATATGAAAAAACTATGAGGAGAAGCCAAGTAATTAGAGACGCTGGTTATAATTTAATCGAAATTTGGGAATGCGATTGGCTAAAATCCCCTGAATATCAAAAAGCTGTAAATATTGTCTTTACAGCGAATCTAAAACCAAGGGACTCATTTTTTGGCGGCCGAACTAACGCAACAAAATTGAAAGTTACTGGTCGTAAACTACGCTATATTGATGTTGTGTCTTTGTACCCTACAGTACAATATTATGATCCATATCCTGTAGGCCATCCAAATAAAATCTTTAAACCAGAGATGTACGATCCTAACTGGTTCGGGCTGGTCAAGTGTGTAGTACTACCACCACCAAAACTGTCGCACCCTGTGCTACCCGTTAAAACAACAAAACTCACTTTTGCTTTGTGCAGAGCGTGTTTGGACCAGGAATCAGAAATTTGTCAACATACAGACGAAGAAAGGTGTTTTACAGGCACTTGGAATACTCGGGAATTAAATAAGGCTTTAGATAAAGGGTACAAAATTATTAAAATTGACGAAGTATGGCATTTCGAAGAACAGTCAACAAGTTTATTTAAAAGTTACATTAATGATTTTATGAAAATTAAGTTGGAAACAAGCCCTCACAACTACGAATCAAATGAAGAATATGCCTGTGCTGTTAAACAGCTACTAGGCATTGATATTGATACCTCTAAAATTAAGCCTAATCCGGGCATGCGCACCATTTCAAAAACATGCCTCTGCTCCCTGTGGGGTAAATTCGGACAAAGGAATTGTTTATCTCAAACAGAATACGTAATAGACACTAAAAGATGGCATCAGATATTACTAGATGACAAAATAGACATTTGTAATTGTATTTTCATCAGCGACGATATGGTTCAGGTTACATACAAAACCAAGGACTTATTTTACGAAGACTCGACCTCCACAAATATTTATATTGCCACATTTACCACTTCAAACGCACGTCTCAGATTATATGAGATGCTTGATAGATTAGGGGAGGCTATTACTTACTATACCACTGACTCGGTTGTATACGAAGATACTGGTCTTAATACCATACCAACAGGTTCTATGCTCGGTGATTGGAGTGACGAATTAGCATCTGACGATTATATTTGCGAATGGCTGTCTACGGGCCCAAAATCGTATCATTACAGGACTTTTAAAGGATTAGAAATAACGAAAATTAAAGGTTTTACATTAAATTATGAAAACAGCCAGACACTTAATAGTGATTCTATGCGTGACATTATTGAGGGTACTACATCGAAAGTTGCGTTATGTTTTGACGAGATCACTCGAGATGTTAAAACAAAAGATCTTGTAACAAAAAAACGCGTTAGTAAAACTTTTAAAATGGACTACAAAAAAAGACGAATTCTCGACAATAATTCGGATTTTATTGACACGTTACCTTGGGGCTTCTAAAGAGTTAGCTTTGAAACATTTAAAATAGCTGATCGTTAGAATAAGAGTACATAAACCCTATTATTAAAACATAAAAGGCTACATGTGAGAATTTAATTTTCAGATGCCTAATGAAAAAGCTAAAACTAATGAAAAAGCAGCAGCTCAATCTAGTATACAGTCTACAGTATTATGTCCTCTATGTAAAATATATTTTTGTTTTTGTAATTACTCACTAGCTATTCATAATATAAAATATGTTGATTTAGATTTAAAATGCCTTGAAGTTTTGCCCAAATCATAATTTGTATCATTTTTGTCTTGGATATCAAAAGGTAATTGCCACTCTTTTATTTTTACAATGCACCAATACTTTTTTAAAAGCCATTTTTCTCAACTAAACAACCTTTGTGACCTTTTCGTGACTTATGCTTTTTAATTGGAATTGTCGCCTCTGTTCTTTGGCTTGATTTCAACTTTTTGTAACCAATGTGTTTTTATTTTTATTGCAAAATTTCTTGATGTATCACATAAAATTTGTAACTTGTCTATTTTGTTATACTTTTAATAGTACATTGTATCATAGTTCGTAATGCATTTTTCTATTTACTTTTTTAAAATACATTTAAAAATTGGGAACACTGAGTAGCTTTTTATAGTGTTTGCAGTGCCTTTTTTTTGAATTTCGTGATGTATGTTATCAATTTTTGTAACTTGTACACTATACTTTTTTAGTCAAGACATTATCTTGTATTGTGTTATACGTCACAAATAATTTAGACTTTAGACCTTGCCTTTTGTACCTTTTTTACATCTGCTTTTTTTTTATTTTGCAATACTTTATACTTATTTTAACTAATAAAAATTTTCCATACATGTAAATAAATTTTTGTATATTTACATTTTGTTTTATTTAAATAATGTATGACATATACGTTTGACGTTTTTTGGTCGGACGGGAATCTAAACGGTTAAAAATGTCTCCTTGAATTTTGTAAAAGTTCTTGAAAATCGTCAATTTATTCACACTTGTATAAAATATTCGCATGAACTGGATGATTTTTTGTTTTAACTGTTTATGTTATTACTTTTTATTATTAAACAAAGTAAATAACCAAAAACCATTTTAACATACAATTTTATATATTAGATTAGCAGCTATAAAAAAAAACAGAAATTCAAAAAGTCTGCTCACTTCTACAGTTTATAACAATATGAATTGACAAAGTATCTGCATGTTCTAAAATACACCTTTTTTGATCGTACGGAAATCTAAACGGTTAAAAATGTCTCCTTGAATTTTGTAAAACTTCTTGAAAATCGTCAATTTATTCACACTTGTATAAAATATTCGCATGAACTGGATGATTTTTTGTTTTAACTCTTTATGTTATTACTTTTTACTATTAAACAAAGTAAATGACCAAAAAACATTTTAACATAATATTTAATATATTAGATTAGCAACTACAAAAAAAAAACAGAAATTCAAAAAGTCTGCTCACTTCAACAGTTTATAATATGAATTGGCAAAGTGTCTGCATGTTAATAAAATACACCTTTTTAGGTCGGACGGAAATCTAAACGGTTAAAAATGTCTCCTTGAATTTTGCAAAAGTTCTTGAAAATCGTCAATTTATTCACACTTGTATAAAATATTCGCATGAACTGGATGATTTTTTGTTTTAACTGTTTATGTTATTACTTTTTACTATTAAACAAAGTAAATGACCAAAAAACATTTTAACATAATATTTAATATATTAGATTAGCAACTACAAAAAAAAAACAGAAATTCAAAAAGTCTGCTCACTTCAACAGTTTATAACAATATGAATTGACAAAGTGTCTGCATGTTAATAAAATACACCTTTTTTGGTCGGACGGGAATCTAAACGGTTAAAAATGTCTCCTTGAATTTTGCAAAAGTTCTTGAAAATCGTCAATTTATTCACACTTAAATAAGATATTCGCATGAACTGAATGATTTTTTGTTTTAATTGTTTATGTTATTACTTTTTACTATTAAACAAAGTAAATAACCAAAAAAAAATTTTTAACATACTATTTAATATATTAGATTAGCAACTACAAAAAAAAAACAGAAATTCAAAAAGTCTGCTCACTTCAACAGTTTATAACAATATGAATTGACAAAGTGTCTGCATGTTAATAAAATACACCTTTTTTGGTCGGACGGGAATCTAAACGGTTAAAAATGTCTCCTTGAATTTTGCAAAAGTTCTTGAAAATCGTCAATTTAGTGACTTTTTAACCCTTAAGAAGCCACTATCGCGCTCCGTGTTTTAATAGCCAATAAGCTAAAAATTGACCTTAAAACACCAAAAATCAAGTAGAAAAAACAAGTGAAAACATACAACAAGCAAAAAGTGACAAAAGATCTGGACTACACCCCAGAAAATGACCCCGTAGGGGTCAAAAACAATAATAAAGACAATAGTGAAATGACCACGCCCGAAAAAGGCGGGAAAAACAATGAAAATCTAAAAACACAAGAACAAAGTGAAAAAAGTGAAAAATGTGGTGCCAACATCACAGGTAAATACCAAAATTTATTACAAAGCCTAAGTGATAAATTGATGGACCACGCAGAAACCCCTAAGCAAAAAAAAATAATAAGAGAAAGTAAGGTGAAAGGACTTGTTAAAAAAAGCGTTGAAGATAGTGAGGAGAAAACTCTTACAATCTCACCAGAACGAAAAAATAATAAAAATTCACCAACAATAAGCTTTAATGAGCTAATAGAAAACGCTAAGAGAAAAAAACAAGCAGAAAGAATTAAAAAATTGACAAATAATACCAAAAATACGGAGCCCAAAAAAAGCAAACAAAATAAAATGGACACTGAAAATTTTCCAAAAGATGCATCAAAGCCAAGAACAGCAAGAACCAGGCACATTAGCCTGGAAAGAGTCACTAAAAAAAGAGAAAAAAGTGAAAAAAGAGAAAAAAGCATCGAAAAAAAAACAAAAATAGAGGAAAAAATAACATCATATAATAAAGAAGACTTAGAGAAAAATAACCAAAATAAAGAATATGATATAGAAAAAACAAACGAAATAAATATAAAAAAGAGACTAGACAAGCAGCATGAGCTTAAGGACGAAAAAATAAAAACACTAGAAAAACAGCTCAATCAGCTGATGAAGGACGATAGTCATTACGAAGAAGCAACAACATCCATGAACAATAATAATATTGAAGAAATAACTGGAAAAAATGACAATAATAAAAAAGAACAAATAAACAGGCAAGAGACAACAAAAAATAAAAACACAGAGATTCCATATGAATCAGAATATAGCCCAAACAATTTAATAAACCTAAAAACCTTACCCCTACCAAAAAATATTAATATGAGAAAACTAAACTTCACAGGCCTACCCTCTCCCAATGAAGTCACATTAGCCAACTCCCAAAATAAAACAACAATATTAAATCCCATGAAAAATCCTTGCCTGGTACCCACCAGATATTCCCCGAATAGTACATTCACGCAAAATACCCCCGAAAGAAAATACAAAAAACAAGTAGAAAGCATAAGTAACGAAAGTGACACAAGCGACTCAGAATATTCCGAAACAGAATATAGAAAACCTAAAAAAACAACATCACAAAGAACTATAAGAAAAAGGGAACAAAGAAAACTCCCCAACACAGAAACAAAAAATAAATACACCCCCCTGTCTGACACCAGTGATCAAGAAGAAGAAAACCTAGAAAATAAAAATACCCAAGAAGAAAATAGAGACAATGCTAGAGCGACAACAAGTCCAAAATTTCAGACAAAAAAAGTCGTAAATAACAACAATAAAGACGTACAAGAATCACAAAAGACAAAGCAAAAAATAGTCTACTGTCCACCAATAATTGTGGATGGACATCCAGCGGATTCAGTCAAATACGCAAAAAACATAAAATCAATAACAACTGGAGCTTTTTCAGTAAAATACACAAACAATACCACGATAATCACAGTAGAAAACGCCGAAGACCACTTGAAAATAATATCGTCACTAAAAGAATACAAAGTAGACTTTCACTCCTTCACTCCAAAAGAAAATAAAACCCACGCATTCGTACTGAGAGGCCTAGGAAACGGAGTGCAATTAGACGACATTAAAGCAGATCTGGAAGAAAAACATGAAATCAAGGTGCTCGACGTCTTCAAAATGAATACAAAAATTAGACCGTTATACCTAATCATCACCGATCAAGCAATCACAATGGACTATCTTAACAGAAATGTAAAGTACATTATACACACGAGAATTACATGGGAACTCAGACACTCCAAAAAAGAAATAATTCAATGCCATAATTGCCAACAATGGGGGCATGCCACAGCAAACTGCGGTAGAAGCCCAACATGCCTAAAATGCGCTGGCAAACACCAAACAAGGGAATGTAATCTCTCCAGAGAAAGCACACCAAAGTGCGCAAATTGCGCAGGGAATCATCCTGCAAACTCCCTTGACTGCCCAGAGTATAAAGGAAAGATAGAAGCCCTACAAAAAAGAAGAAACTTAAGAAACCCCCAAAAACAAAAATATGTAGAAGCTCCGCTCCCAAAAACTAACCCGTGGAGCAGAAAAAGCAACGAAGATACACAAAACGAAGAAGATTTCCCGCCACTAAGGCAAAACAGAAGATACCAACAAAACCAAAACCAACAACAAACGTATAAAAGAAACGTAAACGAAGAAAGTAGACAAACTGAAAATCAAGAAAGAAATAACTACAATAAAACAAACATAAGACAAGAAAACAACAGAAACGAAAATCAAGAACAACAGAATCACATGGGAACATTTCAAGAACTAAATGATGCATTCGATGAGTTAAACAAAAACACCAATCTCAATGAACTACTAAGAGCAGTTAAGGATCTAAACAGAGCTATGGGTAACGCAAACAGTAAGGCCGAAAAGGTACATATTTATAATAACTTCTTCTTCGGCACCCGGACTGGGACGACAATTGTAGAGCATCCAACCATAACGGACGGAAACTTAATAGAATAATACAAGACAATGAAGACTACTACATTTACGCAACAAACGAACCGACACACTTCCCGACAAATGTGGAACATGCACCAAGCACACTGGACATAGCTATAACAAAAAACTTTCACGATATAGCAAACATGAAAACAATAAATGAACTAACATCCGACCATGACCCAGTTTGCCTGGAAATAAACACGAACTACACGAACTTAAAACAAACAAAATACCACGACTTCAAAAACACAAACTGGACAGAATACAGGAATTTACTTAACAAAAACATAACAATGAACAACAAAATAGACACAACACAAGCAATAGAACAAGAAATACAAAAACTAACAGACATAATAACCAACGCACGAGACAAGACCACCGCCACAAAAACCTTTCAACAAAACAGAGAAAAATTACCACAAAACATCCTAGACATTATAAAAAACAAAAACGACACAAGAAAAAGGTGGCAAAGAACAAGGGATATAGCTGACAAAGAACAAATGATTGAATTAGCTAAACAAGCAACGAAAGAAATTAATAAATACAAAAACACAAACTGGAGAAAGTTCTTGTCAGATATATCCCCGAAAGAGACTAATGCGCTTTGGAAAGTGACAAAACGTATACGAACACCAAAACAAGAAACCCACCCCCTAATCCTAAACGATGTCCCCTACTATGAAGACCGACACAAAGCGCAGATCTTCGGCGACTATTTAAAAGAATCCTTCAACAACAGTATACCCAACAATAACATA
Organism: Neocrepidodera transversa; assembly: GCA_963243735.1. NCBI lineage: Eukaryota > Metazoa > Arthropoda > Insecta > Coleoptera > Chrysomelidae > Neocrepidodera > Neocrepidodera transversa. Next base: position 26,154,364 of record OY725349.1, read on the forward strand.
CAAAACGACATAGAACTAAACGTACAAACAAACATACGAGACATAGACACAGTCCCAGTCCCAAGAAAACACTTCACCACGCCGGCAGAAGTTTGGGAAACCACCAAAAAACTCCCAAACAAAAAAGCCCCAGGACCAGACACTTTACACGCAATACTATTAAAAAAATTTACAAAAAAAGCATACGTGCAACTGCATTATATAATAAATGCCATAATAAAACTACAATATTACCCTCAACAACTTAAAACGGCAAATATAGTCATGATCCACAAAGCAGGGAAAAACCCCAACGATGCTGAGAGCTACAGACCAATATCACTTCTAAATGCCTTGGCCAAACTAATAGACAAGATAATACTAAAAAGACTAACTGAAGAAGAAAAACAACTAAAACTTATACCAAATGAACAGTACGGGTTTAGGGAAGGTCACGGCACTGTAGCACAAATTATAAACATAGCAAGTAAAATTAAAAACAGTTTCAGAAAAAAACAGCATGCAGTGCTAGTGGCCTTAGACATGGCCAAGGCATTTGATAGGGTATGGCACGGGGGACTCTTAAATAAAATGCTTGTGAACGAAATGCCAATAAATTTAATAAAATTAACAGAAAGCTATTTAAAAGACAGAAAATTTAACGTTAAAATAAATAATACAATAGTAGGCCCCTTTGATATAAGAGCAGGGGTCCCACAAGGATCAGTGGTAGCTCCGTATCTCTACAATCTCTCGATAGCAGACATGCCGACAAACATCAACAACAATTTAATCACTGCTCTGTACGCTGATGACACCTGTCTAATAAAATCAGCAGATGTGGTGGAGGTAGCGGTCAGAGCACTGGATATACACATAAATAGAGTAATCCTCCCCTATCTAGAAGTGAACAAGATGACTCTAAATGAAACAAAGACCGAGATGATGGTACTATCAAAACGAAAAACAATGAACAAAATATACAAAAACTTGAAAATCAACAATCATGAGATAGTACCATCAGACTCGGTAAAATACCTAGGATACCATCTGGATAGGGGACTTACTCACAAAACCCATATTGAAAAAGCAATACAGAAAACAAAAGGAGCACTTAAAGTTCTGCACCCCCTAATAGGGTGGTATAGCAGCATTCACAAGAAAAACAAAGTGCTCCTCTACAAGCAGGTCATAAGACCTATTATGACGTACGGGTATCCAGTGTTCTGCTCTGCCCCCAACTACATGATAGAGAAACTGCAAAAACTGCAATACAGGTGTCTGAGGCAAGTACTGAGCAGAGAGTGGCGGACGAGAATTGTAGATTTACACGATGAGGCGTCCGTGCCTACTATCCGGGAATATATAATAAAAGGAGCAAACAAATTTTATAACAAAAGTCTACCAGAAAGACTAAAAGAAGAAATTCTAATAATAAAAGCAAACACAAACCCGGATATGAGGCACGGATACTTACATCAGAAGCTACCACTGTTCCAACAATAAAAACTAAAAAGAAAAATAAAAATAAATAATAATAAACAACAATAAAAAAAAAAAAAAAAAAAAAAAAAAAAAATAATAATAATAAACAATAATAATAATAAAAACATAACAATAATATAATAATAAAACAAAACTAATAATAATAAAACAAAAAAAAACCCTAAAAATAAGTAACTATAGCAATTAAAATAACAAAAAATAAAATTAAACTAAAGCAACTTAAATAATAAAAATAAAAATACTATAAATAATCACAATTAAAATATAATGGATAAAAACCCTGTTTTTTGCATAAGTTTTCAGGGAAACCAACGAAAATTTCAATAAACACCCATAGCTCTGATAACCCTTAACTATTGATCTCAATTAACCAAAAACAACTGCATAAAGACTGACCGCAGACTAGGAGGCAAGTTAACAATAAGAAGAAAAGAAACAGGGGGGGAATAGGGATCTATCTTAAATTCTTGAACCTGTAGATATTACCTAATTTTTAAAATAAATTGTTTTGTTGTGAAAATCGTCAATTTATTCACACTTGTATAAAATATTCGCATGAACTGGATGATTTTTTGTTTTAACTGTTTATGTTATTACTTTTTACTATCAAACAAAGTAAATAACCAAAAAAACATTTTAACATACTATTTAATATAGTAGATTAGCAACTACAAAAAAAACAGAAATTCAAAAAGTCTGCTCACTTCAACAGTTTATAACAATATGAATTGACAAAGTGGCTGCATGTTATAAAATACACCTTTTTTGGTCGGACGGGAATCTAAACGGTTAAAAATTTCTCCTTGGATTTTGCAAAAGTTCTTGAAAATCGTCAATTTATTCACACTTAAATAAGATATTCGCATGAACTGGATGATTTTTTGTTTTAACTGTTTATGTTATTACTTTTTACTATTAAACAAAGTAAATAACCAAAAAAACATTTTAACATACTATTTAATAAATTAGATTAGCAACTACAAAAAAAAACAGAAATTCAAAAAGTCTGCTCACTTCAACAGTTTATAACAATATGAATTGACAAAGTGGCTGCATGTTATAAAATACACCTTTTTTGGTCGGACGGGAATCTAAACGGTTAAAAATGTCTCCTTGAATTTTGCAAAAGTTCTTGAAAATCGTCAATTTATTCACACTTGTATAAAATATTCGCATGAACTGGATGATTTTTTGTTTTAACTGTTTATGTTATTACTTTTTACTATCAAACAAAGTAAATAACCAAAAAAACATTTTAACATACTATTTAATATAGTAGATTAGCAACTACAAAAAAAACAGAAATTCAAAAAGTCTGCTCACTTCAACAGTTTATAACAATATGAATTGACAAAGTGGCTGCATGTTATAAAATACACCTTTTTTGGTCGGACGGGAATCTAAACGGTTAAAAATTTCTCCTTGGATTTTGCAAAAGTTCTTGAAAATCGTCAATTTATTCACACTTAAATAAGATATTCGCATGAACTGGATGATTTTTTGTTTTAACTGTTTATGTTATTACTTTTTACTATTAAACAAAGTAAATAACCAAAAAAACATTTTAACATACTATTTAATAAATTAGATTAGCAACTACAAAAAAAAACAGAAATTCAAAAAGTCTGCTCACTTCAACAGTTTATAACAATATGAATTGACAAAGTGGCTGCATGTTATAAAATACACCTTTTTTGGTCGGACGGGAATCTAAACGGTTAAAAAAATGTCTCCTTGAATTTTGAAAAAGTTCTTGAAAATCGTCAATTTATTCACACTTAAATAAGATATTCGCATGAACTGGATGATTTTTTGTTTTAACTGTTTATGTTATTACTTTTTATTATTAAACAAAGTAAATAACCAAAAACCATTTTAACATACAATTTTATATATTAGATTAGCAGCTATAAAAAAAACAGAAATTCAAAAAGTCTGCTCACTTCTACAGTTTATAACAATATGAATTGACAAAGTGTCTTCATGTTATAAAATACACCTTTTTTGGTCGGACGGGAATCTAAACGGTTAAAAATGTCTCCTTGAATTTTGCAAAAGTTCTTGAAAATCGTCAATTTATTCACACTTGTATAAAATATTCGCATGAACTGGATGATTTTTTGTTTTATCTGTTTATGTTATTACTTTTTACTATTAAACAAAGTAAATGACCAAAAAACATTTTAACATAATATTTAATATATTAGATTAGCAACTACAAAAAAAAAACAGAAATTCAAAAAGTCTGCTCACTTCAACAGTTTATAACAATATGAATTGACAAAGTGTCTGCATGTTAATAAAATACACCTTTTTTGGTCGGACGGGAATCTAAACGGTTAAAAATGTCTCCTTGAATTTTGCAAAAGTTCTTGAAAATCGTCAATTTATTCACACTTAAATAAGATATTCGCATGAACTGAATGATTTTTTGTTTTAATTGTTTGTGTTATTACTTTTTACTATTAAACAAAGTAAATAACCAAAAAAAAAATTTTTAACATACTATTTAATATATTAGATTAGCAACTACAAAAAAAAAACAGAAATTCAAAAAGTCTGCTCACTTCAACAGTTTATAACAATATGAATTGACAAAGTGTCTGCATGTTAATAAAATACACCTTTTTTGGTCGGACGGGAATCTAAACGGTTAAAAATGTCTCCTTGAATTTTGCAAAAGTTCTTGAAAATCGTCAATTTATTCACACTTGTATAAAATATTCGCATGAACTGGATGATTTTTTGTTTTAACTGTTTATGTTATTACTTTTTACTATCAAACAAAGTAAATAACCAAAAAAACATTTTAACATACTATTTAATATAGTAGATTAGCAACTACAAAAAAAACAGAAATTCAAAAAGTCTGCTCACTTCAACAGTTTATAACAATATGAATTGACAAAGTGTCTGCATATTATAAAATACACCTTTTTTGGTCGGACGGGAATCTAAACGGTTAAAAAAATGTGTCCTTGAATTTTGAAAAAGTTCTTGAAAATCGTCAATTTATTCACACTTAAATAAGATATTCGCATGAACTGGATGATTTTTTGTTTTAACTGTTTATGTTATTACTTTTTATTATTAAACAAAGTAAATAACCAAAAACCATTTTAACATACAATTTTATATATTAGATTAGCAGCTATAAAAAAAAAACAGAAATTCAAAAAGTCTGCTCACTTCAACAGTTTGTAACAATATGAATTGACAAAGTGTCTGCATGTTAATAAAATACACCTTTTTAGGTCGGACGGAAATCTAAACGGTTAAAAATTTCTCCTTGAATTTAGCAAATGTTCTTGAAAATACATACAATTTTATATATTAGATTAGCAGCTATAAAAAAAACAGAAATTCAAAAAGTCTGCTCACTTCTACAGTTTATAACAATATGAATTGACAAAGTATCTGCATGTTCTAAAATACACCTTTTTTGATCGTACGGAAATCTAAACGGTTAAAAATGTCTCCTTGAATTTTGTAAAACTTCTTGAAAATCGTCAATTTATTCACACTTGTATAAAATATTCGCATGAACTGGATGATTTTTTGTTTTAACTCTTTATGTTATTACTTTTTACTATTAAACAAAGTAAATGACCAAAAAACATTTTAACATAATGTTTAATATATTAGATTAGCAACTACAAAAAAAAAAAACAGAAATTCAAAAAGTCTGCTCACTTCAACAGTTTATAACAATATGAATTGACAAAGTGTCTTCATGTTATAAAATACACCATTTTTGGTCGGATGGGAATCTAAACGGTTAAAAATGTCTCCTTGAATTTTGCAAATGTTCTTGAAAATCGTCAATTTATTCACACTTGTATAAAATATTCGCATGAACTGGATGATTTTTTGTTTTAACTGTTAATGTTATTACTTTTTACTATTAAACAAAGTAAATAACCAAAAAACATTTTAACATACAATTTTATATATTAGATTAGCAGCTACAAAAAAAAAACAGAAATTCAAAAAGTCTGCTCACTTCTACAGTTTATAGCAATATGAATTGACAAAGTGTCTGCATGTTATAAAATACACCTTTTTCGGTCGGACGGAAATCTAAACGGTTAAAAGTATCTCCTTGAATTTTGCAAAAGTTCTTGAAAATCGTCAATTTATTCACACTTGTATAAAATATTCGCATGAACTGGATGATTTTTTGTTTTAACTGTTTATGTTATTACTTTTTATTATTAAACAAAGTAAATAACCAAAAACCATTTTAACATACAATTTTATATATTAGATTAGCAGCTACAAAAAAAAACAGAAATTCAAAAAGTCTGCTCACTTCTACAGTTTATAACAATATGAATTGACAAAGTATCTGCATGTTCTAAAATACACCTTTTTTGATCGTACGGAAATCTAAACGGTTAAAAACGTCTCCTTGAATTTTGTAAAACTTCTTGAAAATCGTCAATTTATTCACACTTGTATAAAATATTCGCATGAACTGGATGATTTTAGGTTTTAACTGTTTATGTTATTACTTTTTATTATTAAACAAAGTAAATAACCAAAAACCATTTTAACATACAATTTTATATATTAGATTAGCAGCTATAAAAAAAAACAGAAATTCAAAAAGTCTGCTCACTTCTACAGTTTATAACAATATGAATTGACAAAGTATCTGCATGTTCTAAAATACACCTTTTTTGATCGTACGGAAATCTAAACGGTTAAAAATGTCTCCTTGAATTTTGTAAAACTTCTTGAAAATCGTCAATTTATTCACACTTGTATAAAATATTCGCATGAACTGGATGATTTTTTGTTTTAACTCTTTATGTTATTACTTTTTACTATTAAACAAAGTAAATGACCAAAAAACATTTTAACATAATATTTAATATATTAGATTAGCAACTACAAAAAAAAAACAGAAATTCAAAAAGTCTGCTCACTTCAACAGTTTATAACAATATGAATTGACAAAGTGTCTGCATGTTAATAAAATACACCTTTTTAGGTCGGACGGAAATCTAAACGGTTAAAAATGTCTCCTTGAATTTTGCAAAAGTTCTTGAAAATCGTCAATTTATTCACACTTGTATAAAATATTCGCATGAACTGGATGATTTTTTGTTTTAACTGTTTATGTTATTACTTTTTACTATTAAACAAAGTAAATGACCAAAAAACATTTTAACATAATATTTAATATATTAGATTAGCAACTACAAAAAAAAACAGAAATTCAAAAAGTCTGCTCACTTCAACAGTTTATAACAATATGAATTGACAAAGTGTCTGCATGTTAATAAAATACACCTTTTTTGGTCGGACGGGAATCTAAACGGTTAAAAATGTCTCCTTGAATTTTGCAAAAGTTCTTGAAAATCGTCAATTTATTCACACTTAAATAGGATATTCGCATGAACTGAATCAGTTCCAATCGAACAGCCACAGCGATCAGAAGTGTCTTGAGAGAGCAGAACAACAAATTGTGAAAGTAGTGTTTTTATTTTAGCAGACCAAGGAAGAAGAAGTATCCCTGCTACGGCAAATATTTCCGAAAAACCGAGGAGCGAAGAAGACGAACGCTACGATAGATACAAGCTAAATAATAAGAGAGGAGTATTTTTCAATACTCTTATTTTATTATTAATCGAACGATCGGACTTTTTACGGACTTGTTTTACTTGTAAAACTTATAGTCTGTTTTTTGTCCGACTAAGTAGTTTTTTTTTGGAAAGATCGGGCTTGTTTTCGAAACCTATAGCCTGGTTTTCCCTTAAAAAGCAACCAAAAACTACGACTCTAAGCTGAATTGGGCTTGTTTTTCGAAACTAAAGCTTGATTTGACAGTGAGTCATAGCAATCAATAGTTCTTTGACCTCTCTGGGCCTATTTGTGATAGGATCGGCCCGGTCTGGTAAAAATTCGATTTTCCGGTATCTGGGCATTTTTCCTAGGAAATCTGCCTATAGATTAAAGAAAAGAGAATTTTGAGAACTAAAAACAACAAGTTAAACCACGTTTTGTTTGCTTGCAAACATAAAAACGAGGTTAAAAACTTAAAATATCAGTTCTACTTGGTTCTGGGCGTGGCCTTAGAAGTAACAACTGCTCCTTTGGAACAGTTAATTTCTTGGGAATAACGCCCGTTCCTTTTTGGAACTGTTATTTCAAAAACAAAGTCTCGAATTACTTTGTGCTTTCACGAGCATAATAAAAAATTCGAGACTACAACAGAAGCTTAATAGCGTTTAGTTTGCTGCAAAGCAAATCAAAAACGCTGTTAAAAAAAACTTCTAAAATCGAACGAACCTACGACTCTAAGCTAAATTGGGCTTGTTTTTCGAAACAAAAGCTCGATTTAACAGTGAGTCATAACAATTAATAGTTCTTTGACCTCTCTGGGCCTATTTGTGATAGGATCGGCCCGGTTTGGAAAAAATTCTAATTTCCGGTATCTGGGCATTTTTCCTAGGAAATCTGCCTATAGATTAAAGAAAAGAGAATTTGGAGAACTAAAACAACAAGTTAAACTACGTTTGTTTGCTCTCAAACAAAACGCGGTTAAAAACTAAAAAACTAGCTTCTATTTGGTTCTGGGCGTGGCCTTAGAAATAACAACTGCTCCTTTGGAACAGTTATTTTCTTGGGAACATCGCCCGTTCCTTCTGGAACGGTTTTCACAAAAACTAAAGCTTTGAATTAATTTGTGCTTATTTGCTTGCAAATAAAAGCACGAATATAAATTCGAAGCACAATATAATCAGAGGGTTGCTAATTTCGGCTTGCCGAAAGCGGTAACCTTTTTTCTTTCAGCACTAATCTAGATTGCTGATTTCGGCTTGCTGAAACAGTAATCTATTTTCTTACAGCTACCGTCTCTCTATTGGCACTGCGCGGAGTCGACGTATACGGTAATACGGTTGAGCTCTGCGGGTGACAGTCTGGGAAGACGCGTCTACAAGTGCTTACTCGGCATAAACAGATCGGCGGCAACTACGACATTCCAAATTGGGTGTCTCGGCTTTTTGAAAGCCGGTCTGTTTTTTTCGAGTGGGTAAAGAAGAACCTACTACCAACCACTCCCAAAACCTCCTAACCATGGCCGGCATCGGCCCCCGGAGATCCTCCAGATCTAATCCTATCCCCCCAACTGAATTCCCCCCTTTGAAAAACAAAAAAAATCCCAATCCTTCCTCAAAATCCCCCTTTTCCACTGGTGCAATACCAAAAACTGTCCGTACCCCTCCTCCCTCCACAAAACAACTACCCAGCCTCCCTTGCCTCGATGAGGAAAACTTCGAAGCCTTCATCAACCTTTCCCAAATCCTCAAAAAATCCAAACCAAATGAATCCCCATCCCTATCCAACCCCTTCTCAAAAATCAATAAGAACAATTCCCCTATCTCCAACAAAAATCCCATCCCATCCAATGAAGCCTCTACCTCTACCTCTACCTCTACCTCTACCTCTACCCCTACCTCCTACTTGTCCAAAAATCATTCCTCAAAAATTCCAACTCCCAATCAATCCAACAAACCTTCCTTTGCAGACATGGCCAAAGCACCTACTCCCCAAACCTCCCCTTCAAATTCCAGATCATCCTCACCTGTAAACCAAGCAGCCTCCACCTCAACCAGCACCTCCAAAGCTCCCCCAACCTCTTCCCTCCCATCCTCTGCCTTACCAACATTCAACCTAAGAAACCTCCCCCAAACCTTTGTTCCCAAAAGGAACTGTACCTCTTCCTAAACACCCAGGAGCTCCTCAGAAACCAAATAGATTTCCTAAAAGCAAATCCTAACGGCACAGCCCTTCTCCGCCACACCTCCCTAACCACCGCCGAAGTCCTCCTTCAGAGGATCAGGCACTCCTCTGGTCATCCTGAGATCACCATGATCCTCCTAACCAGAGCCAAACAAGCTCCCAAACCTAGACAACCACCTACACCCAATTTCTCCTTCGTAATGAGGGGTGTCTCCAAGGACGCTACGGAAGCGGACATAGACACCGTCTTTAAGGAGGCGAAATTCCCCATAGTCAAATTCTGGAGAATCACCTCCAGAGCTACAAATCTCCCTACCTCATTCCTAAGAATCCTGACCTCTTCGGAATCCTTCTACACTGCCTGCATCTCCTCAGGCATCCAAATGTATGGTTTGCACCACAAGTGTGAGCCATCAAATGCTAACCCCATCCCCCCAAAACCCAAATTTTGCACCCAGTGTGCATCAAACGGACACTCCGCGGCCGAATGCCGCAACCCTACCAAATGCTCCATCTGCGGTGATCTACACCGATCATCCGCATGCCCCCAACCTCAAACACCAAAGTGCGACAACTGTCAAGGCAACCACCCTGCCTTCTCATCCAAATGTCCCGAAAGGACCAAGGTTCCCGAAAATCCCAGCGAGATTGCCCCTGTATACCTCCCAAAACCTCCCACAATCCTTCCTCTTATCCCAGAAATCCAAACCTCAATCTCCCTACTAACCACTGTCCTCATGAACCTCATCCCCCATTCCAGAGACCTAATCTCCAAAATCCTATCTACCCAAATCCAAATCCTTTTTAACCATAACCTTATCATCACTGGCCTCGGCAACGAGGTTAGGACCACCTTCACCCCAATGGAACCAACTTCCTAAAAAATCCTACTATGGAAAGTTGCACAGTGGGAACTGTTAATTGCGCGGGATTAAACCGCAAAAGAGCTTTACTTAAGCTCTTACTCCAGCAACAGAACCCCCAGTTACTTTCCATCACAGACACCTTGGCCAGGACCTCCCCCAACTTCACCGGTTACGGAACTCACCACTCCCATCGATCCCAGTACTGTCGTGGAAACGGCATACTAATCCGTAACGGAATACCTTTCATTCCACACGTCCTACCTCCCCAATTCGACACCTTGGATGTGTGTGCGGTAGATGTAGTGGTTCAAAATATAACCACTACATTTATCTCATACTACAACCACCCCAGACAATTCCTATCCGAAAACCTCCTTGATTACTTCTCCTCCCTCCCTCGTGCCGTTCTCCTTGGAGACCTGAATTCCAGACACACGCAGTTTGGGGATCACGCCTCCAATGCGAATGGCATCACCCTTTCCAATCTCCTAATCGACCTCCCCATTTCCCGAGTCCCAAACACCTCTCCTACATTCCTGGGGCATCAAGGGAGCTCTATCTCCGACCACATCCTGCTCACAGAAAGATGCATGGGTGAGGTCGCAGATAGATGCTTCATTGGTCCCTCCATCACCTCCGACCATCAGACCCTGATGGCCGAAACACACCTCTTCGACCCAATTCCCCCCATTCCTGTCCTACGCCAAATCCGTTCATTCAAAAATGCCAACTGGCCCCTATTCCAACAAACTATTACCCAAAATCTACCTGACAATCCCCCCTTGAATACCAACGAAGACATTGACCTTCTTGCCAACTCCCTCAGCAACACCATCTCCCAAGCCCTTGATGTTGCTGTCACCCAAATCACTATCAACACTTCCCAAAAACCTCTTCCTCCCCACATCCTCGCCAACATCCTACGCAAACGCCAGTTATATCGTGAGTTTGTCAGAACCCAAGATCGAGTCCTTAAAACCGAGTGGAACCGGCTGAATGCCCTCATAAGGCTTCAGATTAACACTTATCGTCAAGATAAGTGGATTGAGGTCACTTCAGACCTTGATCATAGGGACGGAGCTAAGTTCTGGAACAAGCTGGCGATATTGACTGGACAAAAAACCAAAAAACACTCCCATCTCCTAGTAAACGGCCAAATCCTTCAATCCCCTGAACAAAAAGCCTCTGCTTTCAAAGACCACTTACAGAACACCCTAATCAATCCCCAAAATCCCAATTTCCATCCCGGATTCCAAGAAGATACAGAACTCCTCAAACAACTCATCCTACAAACTCCTAATCCCCAACTACCACATCCAATCCTAAATCCCTTCACCCCTGGGGACATCGCCTCGGCATGCCTCCTGGGAAAAAATTCTGCTCCTGGTCCTGACCAGATCAAACGCCAAGCCCTAAAAAACTTTCCTGCAACTATCATCCCTATCCTCACCATCCTAATGAATGCCTGCCTTCAGCACTCCTACTTTCCAATCTGCTGGAAAAGTGCCCATACAGTCCTCATTCCCAAACCTCAAAAGGACCCAACCTCTCCAAACTCCTACAGACCTATATCTCTGACGAATGTCCTAGGTAAGCTCTTTGAGACTCTTCTCAAAGAGCGTATCTGGGATTTTCTGGATGAAAGGGGATTGATCCCCCAATTCCAACATGGATTTAGGTCTGATCATTCTACCCAAGATGCACTAGTGAGACTCCATACCTTTGTCACAAAATCACTTAACCTAGGTCACTGTGCATCAACAGTCCTGTTTGATGTTCAGAAGGCTTTCGATCAAGTCTGGCATGCCGGACTTATTCGCAAGCTTTCCAACATCAATCTCCCCATCCCCTTCATCAAGCTCATAAACTCCTACCTCGAAAATCGAACCATCCAAGTAAAAATCGGAAACACCCTATCAGATCCCTTTACCCCAACAGCTGGTGTACCCCAAGGCTCCGTCCTAGCTCCTGTCCTATATGTTATCTTCACCCATGACATCCCTATTCCCCCATCTCCATGCCAAGATGTCCAACTCTATGCTGACGACACACAAGTCTCAGCCTCCGCACCTTCAACCAGAGCTCTTAATACCAAAACTCAACAACTCCTCAATCGACTAGCCCATTGGTGTAGCAACTGGAGGGTTACCCTGAATCCCCAAAAAACCCAACTCATCCTCTTCAAACATCCACATCTCACCCGAAAAGCTAACCAAGACCCTAGAGACCTCAACCTTAGGCTTTGGGGAGAGAGACTCGTCCCTTCGGACTCAGTCACCTACTTGGGGGTATGCTTCACGCGTACGCTCAATTGGGAGAATGAAGTCCAAAAGGTTCTCGACAGAATCAGAAGGCGAACCTCTCTCCTTGGAGCCCTTTGGGGTCGTCTCGGCAGGTGTAACCCAATGACTTTGCTACACACCTACAAAACCTTCATTCGCCCTGTCCTAGACTACAGAGCTCTAAACTTCGTCTCCCTACCTCCTCGTCTCCTGCACGCCATTACGGCAACTGAGAGGAGGATCCTCAGACGTTCATCCTACCTCCCATTCCGCTTCCCTTCCAACCAAATATACCAACGTACTAATATCCCATCTATCATTTCCAGGCTCAAAAAACTCCGAAGCGGGTACGTCGGGAGAAGACTGGACGACTCAAACACCCACTCCAAAGAAACTCTAAGGATTCGCTGGACAGCTGAAAGGAACCGAAGACCATTCCCCAGGAAACCCAAGATTAAACTCATCCAACCCAACATCAGAATCCTTAGCGAAGCAACAGAAGACATAGACCTTCCGGACGAGCTCCTAGGTCTATTGGAGGAAGCCCCTCTAAGCATCCGATGAGCTCGCCCACCCCACCGACACCCAGATCGCTCCACCCTTCTGAGCCTCCCCCCAGGGGAGGCTCGTAAGTATCCAACAACATTCCATCCAACCCAAGGTTTCTTTTTTAACACTTTTTATTTTTCAGGACAAAACCTCCCACAGCTACCCCTGAAAAGGAGACTAGATCTCCTACAGCAGGGTCCAAGAAAACCTCAACAGACAAAAGGATATATAACCGAGGAGGGTTTAGTTGGTATGCCCCTGACTCTGCTTGCAGAGCGATCAGGGGAGAGTCCAACACTACCTCACGCATTGAACCAGCGTGGGGTGTCTTTAAAAGATTTCCGCCTCCACAACTCAGGATAATAGTTGTAATACAAAAAAAAAAAAAAAAAAAAAAAAAAAAAAAAAAAAAAAAAAAAAAAAAAAAAAAAAAAAACTGAATGATTTTTTGTTTTAATTGTTTATGTTATTACTTTTTACTATTAAACAAAGTAAATAACCAAAAAAAAAATTTTTAACATACTATTTAATAAATTAGATTAGCAACTACAAAAAAAAACAGAAATTCAAAAAGTCTGCTCACTTCAACAGTTTATAACAATATGAATTGACAAAGTGTCTGCATGTTAATAAAATACACCTTTTTTGGTCGGACGGGAATCTAAACGGTTAAAAATGTCTCCTTGAATTTTGCAAAAGTTCTTGAAAATCGTCAATTTATTCACACTTGTATAAAATATTCGCATGAACTGGATGATTTTTTGTTTTAACTGTTTATGTTATTACTTTTTACTATCAAACAAAGTAAATAACCAAAAAAACATTTTAACATACTATTTAATATAGTAGATTAGCAACTACAAAAAAAACAGAAATTCAAAAAGTCTGCTCACTTCAACAGTTTATAACAATATGAATTGACAAAGTGTACTTGTACTTAAAAGTTGCCTATTCGAAATAAATTTAAAAGTACCGGTAAAGTAACATAAATAAATAACCTTGCTTCAACCATACCTATGTATAAACTGGTGTTTTTAAGTTATTATTTCATATATTGTCATGAATTGTTGAATTTAATCGAAATAAAATTTATATATTGTGTTTTATTGAAAAGTTATGTTGGCGAAACCACAATGAAATAATTAAATAAAAACCTAAACCTAAAAGAAAAAATTTTTTTTGTGCTTTTCAGCGTTTTGTTTTTTTTGTTTTTTTTGGTGTCTTGCGACTTTTGTTGTTTTTTATTTTTTTTTGGTGTCTTGCGACGTTTTTTTTGTTTTTTGTTTTTTTTTTTGTTGCCGATTGGCATTTTATATTTTATTTAATACTAGGGGGAGGATTGGAGGTGGAGGTGGGGAAAATAAAGTGTTTTTTACACTTGATATAAATTTTGGCCCTTCCGATTTATATTATATATACAGGGTGGTCTAGTTTTCCTTTAGTAGTTTTATTACTTAATTTTGTACGCCCTTTTTCCTCAAAAAATGCTATTTTACGCCTCATTGTCGTAATCTAGCATCTTCTGGTGAAAAAGTTTGTATTTTATCCTAAAATTGTCATAATTTAGTGTTCCTATATCCCTTGTAAGCGGGCTATTCTGCGATTCAATATTTACAAATTTTTCTAATCTTTTATATATAGTGTGCAAAAATGGTTCTATTTTCGTCGCCCTGTATAGATTTTTGTTATTAATTTCAATAGCCTTCTTATCTATAATTGTTCTTAGACAGGTATTTTCGATAGTTTGAATTTTATTTAATTGCTTTAAAGGAGCATTAATCCATATTGGACCGGCATAAAGTAGAAATGATCGCATATAAGCGTTATATAATTGAATTTTAAGGGCTGTTAAAAGATTAGAATTTTTGCAAATATATGGCTGAATAACCTTCTTAATCCCATGAGCCCGGTTTATGACATAATCCGAGTGCTTAATGAATTTTAGATTCCTGTCTAGAAAAACCCCTAGGTATTTTACGTTATTTTTCTCGGAAATTGGGATATTTCTGTAATTTAATCTTTGAATATTTTCAGGTCTTCTTTTACTATTAAAATTTACTAAATTAAATTTATTTGGATTTAATTTTATTTTCCATTTTTCAAAATAATTATCTAAAATATTTAAATGGTTTTGAATTTTTCTATTTGCTAGCCATTCTCGCCGCGATTTTGCCATTATGGCGGTATCGTCGGCGAAAAGGGCTAGTTTTGTATCTTCATTTTTCGGTATGTCATTTATGAAAAATGTGAATAAAATGGGGCTTAGGCCAGAGCCCTGTGGTAGTCCCGCTTGCGGTGATTTAAGATCTGAATTTGTTCCATTATTATTTATATAAAATTGCCTGTTTTTAATGAAATTTGAGATTATTTTTATTAAGTAAGCGGGTATTTCTAACTTTATGAGTTTATAAATTAGGCCTGAATGCCATACCGTGTCATATGCCTTCTCTATATCCATGGTTAGTAAAGATGTGGTCTCATCTCGATTTAAATTTATTGAAATTTCATTTGTGATTCTAGCTAATTGGCCCGTAGTTGACCTTTCTTTTACGAACCCGAATTGTTCTGGGATAATAGGATCTTTTTCATTGATAAAATCGCCGATATGCTTTTGCAGGATTTTTTCAAATATTTTTCCCAAAGTTGGAAGCAAGCTGATCGGCCTTAAATTCGCCGTGAATTTTTGATCTTTTCCCGGTTTAGGGAATGGTAAAACTTTAGCTTTCTTCCAGGCTTTGCGAAAATGTAAAAATTTTAAGCAACCCCTGTATATATAATATAGTTGAACCAATGCTTTTTTCGGCATTTTTTTTAAGTGTTTATTTTGTATACCATCGTCGCCCGGAGCTTTGAAAGGTCTCATTGATCTTATAATTTTACTAACTGTAAAGGGTGAAATTAAATTTAATGGTATTTCAACGTTAGTCCTTTCAAATTCCGTAACCACGTTGTTTACAGTTTCTTCTGTTTGAGCATCAGACATATCCCTCGTTATATTATGATTATTATTAAAATCTTCGGCAATTTTTTGAGTTATTTCATTTTCATCCAAGATAATATCGTAATTTTCGTCGATTAATGCGTTTACCGTCGGAAAACCTCCGTTTTTACGTTTTTGTATATATTTCCAAACATTATTATTTTTTTCTTGATTAATAGTGTTTAATGAATTAGTCCATTGTCTATTATTAAAGTCAGTAAGTTCGTTTTTTAGTGTGTCTTTAATTTCGTCTAGTAAAATTCTATTTAACACTGTCGGAAATCGTTGAAAAGTTCTCCGTCTTTGATTTCTAGTTTTAATTAAATTTATTATGTCTGTTGGGAGAGACTTTTTATTGTTAATATTAATATTTGGAATATATCTATCTGAAGCTGATTTAATTATATCTGTAAAACCGTCGATACATTCATCAATTTCGTTAGTATTATTGAATTCTCTATTAATTACAATATTATCATGGATAAATTTTTTGTAATTAGGCCAATCTGCCTCTGTGAAATTTTTAATTATTCTTTGAGGGATATTTCTTGAGATTTTGTTGATAAAAAAGCTCACAGGACGGTGATCTGAGTCTAAATCATCCAAGGCTGTTATATTATTAATATTAATGTTTTTAGTTAGCACTAAATCAATGGTGGAATTATAGAGGCCATCAGGGGTATAATATGTTGGTCTGTCTGTGTGATAAAGTGACAAGTTATTGTTTTCGATTAGTCTAAGTACAACATTACCATTGGTATTTGTAGTTATATTATTCCACTGAGGACTTCTAGCGTTAAAGTCCCCCATTATGATGACTTTTTCGTCATAGTTGGCTATTCTTAAAATTTCATCATAATTGAGGGCACGACTCTTGCCATAAATCATAGAAATTATTAGATTTTTAATTTTGATAGTGATATGTTCTAAATTTGTGTTTATATCTGTAATTTCTACATGATTTATGTCATTTTTGATATATAAAATAAGTCCACCTTTGACTATATCGCGGTTGTTAGGATCGACTCTATTTTTAAACAGCCTTGTATAATTTTTGATATAAGGAGGTACGTGGTTATTGCAATATTGCGACTCACAGATACCTACAATATCATATTTCCCAGATATTACAAATGCTCTAAACTCATTGGCTTTGCCTTTGAGATTAGAGGCGTTCCAAAACAGAATTTTACTTAACATAAAAAAATGTCTAAAAAGTAGGAATTTAGGGCTTAAATTTGCTCTGAAAATTGAGCAAACACTTGCAGCCTTTCAAGTGCATTTTTACAATTGGAAAGTTCCATTTTTAATTTTTTGACAATTTGTAGCATGTTATTAATATTACAGATTTCATTTAAACTTTTTATCTCGGAGAAAAGTTCCGTTAATTCATTGAATTGTTTATTTGAATTACTATTTGAGTTTGTATTTGATTTTATATTGTTATTTATGCCTGAAGGGCCTGGTTTACCCCTAGTGGGTAAGCTAGGGAAGTCCCTTGCATTGAGATTTTGATTATTTTGGCTATTTGCTTGACTTTGATTTATTTTTGGAGCGCTTATGCTCTGGCTGTAGCTAATTCCTGCTTTGACATAGCTAGGTTTATTAATAGTTCTGAAATTATTGTTTACAGTATTTTTATTAGGCCCTAAATTCCTTTTTTCTAAATATTCCAGTAATTTGGGGCATTGATTGAAGTTTGCCGTGTGTTCCCCTTGGCAATTGGCACAATAGGGGATATTCCTAACATTTTTATCGAGTGTACACTCCGCAGTTAAATGTGCTCCTGGGCACTTTACGCACCTCGGTTTCCTGAAGCAGGTTGATTGACTATGACCGAAATCTTGGCATCTATGGCACTGAAGGTGGTCAGTCTTACGGCCGAAACGTTCAAATTTAACAGCAATATTATTTACTTGGTTGATTTTGAATAGATCGTTTAAGTTTACGTTAAGTGGCACTTCAACTAAATAGCTTAATGAGTATGTAGTTCTGCCTTTTAGAATTTTAACAGAAATGATATCTAAGTTATGTGATTTATTAAATCCTTCAATAATTGATTTCTCGTCCATATTGGGCGCTGCCTTTAGAACTACTTTTTTTGTCTTTTCGTCTAAGCGACGGAAAGTATGAAATTGAGCATTGTCTTCTTTGAATGCTTGTATGAGTTTAATATGGTGATTGTCCTCAAAGACTTGAATTCTAGTGGTATTTCTACCAAAAAAGATTTTAAAATTATTACTGCTTATGGTTTTCACAATCTGCTTCAGAAAATCCTGATAATTATCAATTTTACCATTAAGAATAATGGCCGGTATCCACTTCTTGCGTGGAGCTACCGGCTTTTTGATTACATTTTGGCCCCCTTGGCTATTATTAATTTCTTTCTCCTCCCTAAGTAGGGAGAAGCTATTTTTAGTCGTCGTATTGACGCAGTTAATTTCCTGATTGGTTTTAGCCAGGGGGACCGTATTTCTTGGCTGCTCCCAGCCGTCGGCGCCATCGGCGCCGACGCTTGGGCCAGCCGTATCCATATTATTTTCACTATTAAGCAAGGTTATATTTTCAGTCACTTTACCTTTAAAGTCCGGGTAAAAGTTGGGTCTGGGTATCTTGGAGCTTCTGGCCTCCGTCGGCGAGGGTGGTAATTCTAGAAACTTTGCGTATTCGGCCTCGTCTAGAAGTCCGCTGTCTAAACTTGGTGTTCTTGTCCGTTTTTCAACGTGGCATTTTCTTCCTCTGCTGGAGGCACTCATCGGCGATGCCGTCACTTTCACCGAACCTGCCACTATCCTGTGCGATTTAATTTTTGTTTATTTTTTCAGGAGAAAAAATTGTACTAAGTACAAAGTGTACTTAGTATTTTGAATTTAATTCTATCAACGCTTGGATATAGTGTTCGGTTTTTATCACGTTGCACTGCACTGTACACCTTCGGAGGTTAATTGGCGAAAGACAAAGTGTCTGCATGTTAATAAAATACACCTTTTTAGGTCGGACGGAAATCTAAACGGTTAAAAATGTCTCCTTGAATTTTGCAAAAGTTCTTGAAAATCGTCAATTTATTCACACTTGTATAAAATATTCGCATGAACTGGATGATTTTTTTGTTTTAACTATTTATTTTATTTACATTTTACTATTGAACAAAGTAAATAACCAAAAAACATTTTAACATAATATTTAATATATTAGATTAGCAACTACAAAAAAAAAAAACAGAAATTCAAAAAGTCTGCTCACTTCAACAGTTTATAACAATATGAATTGACAAAGTGTCTTCATGTTATAAAATACACCTTTTTTGGTCGGACGGGAATCTAAACGGTTAAAAATGTCTCCTTGAATTTTGCAAATGTTCTTGAAAATCGTCAATTTATTCACACTTGTATAAAATATTCGCATGAACTGGATGATTTTTTGTTTTAACTGTTTATGTTATTACATTTTACTATTAAACAAAGTAAATAACCAAAAAACATTTTAACATACAATTTTATATATCAGATTAGCAGCTACAAAAAAAAAACAGAAATTCAAAAAGTCTGCTCACTTCTACAGTTTATAACAATATGAATTGACAAAGTGTCTGCATGTTATAAAATACACCTTTTTCGGTCGGACGGAAATCTAAACGGTTAAAAATGTCTCCTTGAATTTTGCAAAAGTTCTTGAAAATCGTCAATTTATTCACACTTAAATAAGATATTCGCATGAACTGGATGATTTTTTGTTTTAACTGTTTATGTTATTACTTTTTACTATCAAACAAAGTAAATAACCAAAAACCATTTTAACATACAATTTTATATATTAGATTAGCAGCTATAAAAAAAAACAGAAATTCAAAAAGTCTGCTCACTTCAACAGTTTATAACAATATGAATTGACAAAGTGTCTGCATGTTAATAAAATACACCTTTTTAGGTCGGACGGAAATCTAAACGGTTAAAAATTTCTCCTTGAATTTTGCAAATGTTCTTGAAAATCGTCAATTTATTCACACTTGTATAAAATATTCGCATGAACTGGATGATTTTTTGTTTTAACTGTTTATGTTATTACATTTTACTATTAAACAAAGTAAATAACCAAAAAACATTTTAACATACAATTTTATATATCAGATTAGCAGCTACAAAAAAAAACAGAAATTCAAAAAGTCTGCTCACTTCTACAGTTTATAACAATATGAATTGACAAAGTATCTGCATGTTCTAAAATACACCTTTTTTGATCGTACGGAAATCTAAACGGTTAAAAATGTCTCCTTGAATTTTGTAAAACTTCTTGAAAATCGTCAATTTATTCACACTTGTATAAAATATTCGCATGAACTGGATGATTTTTTGTTTTAACTCTTTATGTTATTACTTTTTACTATTAAACAAAGTAAATAACCAAAAAACATTTTAACATAATATTTAATATATTAGATTAGCAACTACAAAAAAAAAACAGAAATTCAAAAAGTCTGCTCACTTCAACAGTTTATAACAATATGAATTGACAAAGTGTCTTCATGTTATAAAATACACCTTTTTTGGTCGGACGGGAATCTAAACGGTTAAAAATTTCTCCTTGGATTTTGCAAAAGTTCTTGAAAATCGTCAATTTATTCACACTTAAATAAGATATTCGCATGAACTGGATGATTTTTTGTTTTAACTGTTTATGTTATTACTTTTTACTATTAAACAAAGTAAATAACCAAAAAAACAGAAATTCAAAAAGTCTGCTCACTTCAACAGTTTATAACAATATGAATTGACAAAGTGTCTGCATATTATAAAATACACCTTTTTTGTTCGGACGGGAATCTAAACGGTTAAAAATGTCTCCTTGAATTTTGCAAAAGTTCTTGAAAATCGTCAATTTATTCACACTTGTATAAAATATTCGCATGAACTGGATGATTTTTTGTTTTAACTGTTTATGTTATTACTTTTTACTATCAAACAAAGTAAATAACCAAAAACCATTTTAACATACAATTTTATATATTAGATTAGCAGCTATAAAAAAAAACAGAAATTCAAAAAGTCTGCTCACTTCAACAGTTTATAACAATATGAATTGACAAAGTGTCTGCATGTTAATAAAATACACCTTTTTAGGTCGGACGGAAATCTAAACGGTTAAAAATTTCTCCTTGAATTTAGCAAATGTTCTTGAAAATACATACAATTTTATATATTAGATTAGCAGCTATAAAAAAAACAGAAATTCAAAAAGTCTGCTCACTTCTACAGTTTATAGCAATATGAATTGACAAAGTGTCTGCATGTTAATAAAATACACCTTTTTAGGTCGGACGGAAATCTAAACGGTTAAAAATTTCTCCTTGAATTTTGCAAATGTTCTTGAAAATCGTCAATTTATTCACACTTGTATAAAATATTGAACTGGATGATTTTTTGTTTTAACTGTTTATGTTATTACTTTTTACTATTAAACAAAGTAAATGACCAAAAAACATTTTAACATAATATTTAATATATTAGATTAGCAACTACAAAAGAAAAACAGAAATTCAAAAAGTCTGCTCACTTCTACAGTTTATAACAATATGAATTGACAAAGTGTCTGCATGTTAATAAAATACACCTTTTTAGGTCGGACGGAAATCTAAACGGTTAAAAATGTCTCCTTGAATTTTGCACAAGTTCTTGAAAATCGTCAATTTATTCACACTTGTATAAAATATTCGCATGAACTGGATGATTTTTTTGTTTTAACCATTTATTTTATATTCATTTTACTATTGAACAAAGTAAATAACCAAAAAACATTTTAACATAATATTTAATATATTAGATTAGCAACTACAAAAAAAAAACAGAAATTCAAAAAGTCTGCTCACTTCAACAGTTTATAACAATATGAATTGACAAAATGTCTTCATGTTATAAAATACACCTTTTTTGGTCGGACGGGAATCTAAACGGTTAAAAATTTCTCCTTGGATTTTGCAAAAGTTCTTCAAAATCGTCAATTTATTCACACTTAAATAAGATATTCGCATGAACTGGATGATTTTTTGTTTTAACTGTTTATGTTATTACTTTTTACTATTAAATAAAGTAAATAACCAAAAAAACATTTTAACATACTATTTAATAAATTAGATTAGCAACTACAAAAAAAAACAGAAATTCAAAAAGTCTGCTCACTTCTACAGTTTATAACAGTATGAATTGACAAAGTGTCTGCATGTTAATAAAATACACCTTTTTTGGTTGGACGGGAATCTAAACGGTTAAAAATGTCTCCTTGAATTTTGCACAAGTTCTTGAAAATCGTCAATTTATTCACACTTATAAAATATTCGCATGAACCGGATGATTTTTTGTTTTAACTGTTTATGTTATTACTTTTTACTATTAAACAAAGTAAATAACCAAAAAAACATTTTAACATACTATTTAATATATTAGATTAGCAACTACAAAAAAAAACAGAAATTCAAAAAGTCTGCTCACTTCAACAGTTTATAACAATATGAATTGACAAAGTGTCTGCATATTATAAAATACACCTTTTTTGGTCGGACGGGAATCTAAACGGTTAAAAATGTCTCCTTGAATTTTGCAAAAGTTGAAAATCGTCAATTTATTCACACTTGTATAAAATATTCGCATGAACTGGATGATTTTTTTGTTTTAACCATTTATTTTATTTACATTTTACTATTGAACAAAGTAAATAACCAAAAAACATTTTAACATAAAATTTAATATATTAGATTAGCAACTACAAAAAAAAAAACAGAAATTCAAAAAGTCTGCTCACTTCTACAGTTTATAACAATATGAATTGACAAAGTGTCTGCATGTTAATAAAATACACCTTTTTTGGTTGGACGGGAATCTAAACGGTTAAAAATGTCTCCTTGAATTTTGCACAAGTTCTTGAAAATCGTCAATTTATTCACACTTATAAAATATTCGCATGAACCGGATGATTTTTTGTTTTAACTGTTTATGTTATTACTTTTTACTATTAAACAAAGTAAGTAACCAAAAAAACATTTTAACATAATATTTAATATATTAGATTAGCAACTACAAAAAAAAACAGAAATAAAAAAAGTCTGCTCACTTCTACAGTTTATAACAATATGAATTGACAAAGTGTCTGCATGTTAATAAAATACACCTTTTTAGGTCGGACGGAAATCTAAACGGTTAAAAATGTCTCCTTGAATTTTGCAAATGTTCTTGAAAATCGTCAATTTATTCACACTTGTAAAAAATATTCGCATGAACTGGATGATTTTTTTGTTTTAACCATTTATTTTATTTACATTTTACTATTGAACAAAGTAAATAACCAAAAAACATTTTAACATAATATTTAATATATTAGATTAGCAACTACAAAAAAAAAACAGAAATTCAAAAAGTCTGCTTACTTCAACAGTTTATAACAATATGAATTGACAAAGTGTCTGCATGTTAATAAAATACACCTTTTTTGGTCGGACGGGAATCTAAACGGTTAAAAATTTCTCCTTGGATTTTGCAAAAGTTCTTCAAAATCGTCAATTTATTCACACTTAAATAAGATATTCGCATGAACTGGATGATTTTTTGTTTTAACTGTTTATGTTATTACTTTTTACTATTAAACAAAGTAAATAACCAAAAAAAAACATTTTAACATACTATTTAATAAATTAGATTAGCAACTACAAAAAAAAACAGAAATTCAAAAAGTCTGCTCACTTCAACAGTTTATAACAATATGAATTGACAAAGTGTCTATAAAATACACCTTTTTTGGTCGGACGGGAATCTAAACGGTTAAAAATGTCTCCTTGAATTTTGCAAAAGTTGAAAATCGTCAATTTATTCACACTTGTATAAAATATTCGCATGAACTGGATGATTTTTTGTTTTAACTGTTTATGTTATTACTTTTTACTATTAAACAAAGTAAGTAACCAAAAAAACATTTTAACATAATATTTAATATATTAGATTAGCAACTACAAAAAAAAAAACAGAAATAAAAAAAGTCTGCTCACTTCTACAGTTTATAACAAAATGAATTGACAAAGTGTCTGCATGTTAATAAAATACACCTTTTTTGGTCGGACGGAAATCTAAACGGTTAAAAATGTCTCCTTGAATTTTGCAAAAGTTCTTGAAAATCGTCAATTTATTCACACTTGTATAAAATATTCGCATGAACTGGATGATTTTTTTGTTTTAACCATTTATTTTATATTCATTTTACTATTGAACAAAGTAAATAACCAAAAAACATTTTAACATAATATTTAATATATTAGATTAGCAACTACAAAAAAAAAACAGAAATTCAAAAAGTCTGCTCACTTCAACAGTTTATAACAATATGAATTGACAAAATGTCTTCATGTTATAAAATACACCTTTTTTGGTCGGACGGGAATCTAAACGGTTAAAAATTTCTCCTTGGATTTTGCAAAAGTTCTTCAAAATCGTCAATTTATTCACACTTAAATAAGATATTCGCATGAACTGGATGATTTTTTGTTTTAACTGTTTATGTTATTACTTTTTACTATTAAATAAAGTAAATAACCAAAAAAACATTTTAACATACTATTTAATAAATTAGATTAGCAACTACAAAAAAAAACAGAAATTCAAAAAGTCTGCTCACTTCTACAGTTTATAACAGTATGAATTGACAAAGTGTCTGCATGTTAATAAAATACACCTTTTTTGGTTGGACGGGAATCTAAACGGTTAAAAATGTCTCCTTGAATTTTGCACAAGTTCTTGAAAATCGTCAATTTATTCACACTTATAAAATATTCGCATGAACCGGATGATTTTTTGTTTTAACTGTTTATGTTATTACTTTTTACTATTAAACAAAGTAAATAACCAAAAAAACATTTTAACATACTATTTAATATATTAGATTAGCAACTACAAAAAAAAACAGAAATTCAAAAAGTCTGCTCACTTCAACAGTTTATAACAATATGAATTGACAAAGTGTCTGCATATTATAAAATACACCTTTTTTGGTCGGACGGGAATCTAAACGGTTAAAAATGTCTCCTTGAATTTTGCAAAAGTTGAAAATCGTCAATTTATTCACACTTGTATAAAATATTCGCATGAACTGGATGATTTTTTTGTTTTAACCATTTATTTTATTTACATTTTACTATTGAACAAAGTAAATAACCAAAAAACATTTTAACATAAAATTTAATATATTAGATTAGCAACTACAAAAAAAAAAACAGAAATTCAAAAAGTCTGCTCACTTCTACAGTTTATAACAATATGAATTGACAAAGTGTCTGCATGTTAATAAAATACACCTTTTTTGGTTGGACGGGAATCTAAACGGTTAAAAATGTCTCCTTGAATTTTGCACAAGTTCTTGAAAATCGTCAATTTATTCACACTTATAAAATATTCGCATGAACCGGATGATTTTTTGTTTTTAACTGTTTATGTTATTACTTTTTACTATTAAACAAAGTAAGTAACCAAAAAAACATTTTAACATAATATTTAATATATTAGATTAGCAACTACAAAAAAAAACAGAAATAAAAAAAGTCTGCTCACTTCTACAGTTTATAACAATATGAATTGACAAAGTGTCTGCATGTTAATAAAATACACCTTTTTAGGTCGGACGGAAATCTAAACGGTTAAAAATGTCTCCTTGAATTTTGCAAATGTTCTTGAAAATCGTCAATTTATTCACACTTGTAAAAAATATTCGCATGAACTGGATGATTTTTTTGTTTTAACCATTTATTTTATTTACATTTTACTATTGAACAAAGTAAATAACCAAAAAACATTTTAACATAATATTTAATATATTAGATTAGCAACTACAAAAAAAAAACAGAAATTCAAAAAGTCTGCTTACTTCAACAGTTTATAACAATATGAATTGACAAAGTGTCTGCATGTTAATAAAATACACCTTTTTTGGTCGGACGGGAATCTAAACGGTTAAAAATTTCTCCTTGGATTTTGCAAAAGTTCTTCAAAATCGTCAATTTATTCACACTTAAATAAGATATTCGCATGAACTGGATGATTTTTTGTTTTAACTGTTTATGTTATTACTTTTTACTATTAAACAAAGTAAATAACCAAAAAAAAACATTTTAACATACTATTTAATAAATTAGATTAGCAACTACAAAAAAAAACAGAAATTCAAAAAGTCTGCTCACTTCAACAGTTTATAACAATATGAATTGACAAAGTGTCTATAAAATACACCTTTTTTGGTCGGACGGGAATCTAAACGGTTAAAAATGTCTCCTTGAATTTTGCAAAAGTTGAAAATCGTCAATTTATTCACACTTGTATAAAATATTCGCATGAACTGGATGATTTTTTGTTTTAACTGTTTATGTTATTACTTTTTACTATTAAACAAAGTAAGTAACCAAAAAAACATTTTAACATAATATTTAATATATTAGATTAGCAACTACAAAAAAAAAAACAGAAATAAAAAAAGTCTGCTCACTTCTACAGTTTATAACAAAATGAATTGACAAAGTGTCTGCATGTTAATAAAATACACCTTTTTTGGTCGGACGGAAATCTAAACGGTTAAAAATGTCTCCTTGAATTTTGCAAAAGTTCTTGAAAATCGTCAATTTATTCACACTTGTATAAAATATTCGCATGAACTGGATGATTTTTTTGTTTTAACCATTTATTTTATATTCATTTTACTATTGAACAAAGTAAATAACCAAAAAACATTTTAACATAATATTTAATATATTAGATTAGCAACTACAAAAAAAAAACAGAAATTCAAAAAGTCTGCTCACTTCAACAGTTTATAACAATATGAATTGACAAAATGTCTTCATGTTATAAAATACACCTTTTTTGGTCGGACGGGAATCTAAACGGTTAAAAATTTCTCCTTGGATTTTGCAAAAGTTCTTCAAAATCGTCAATTTATTCACACTTAAATAAGATATTCGCATGAACTGGATGATTTTTTGTTTTAACTGTTTATGTTATTACTTTTTACTATTAAATAAAGTAAATAACCAAAAAAACATTTTAACATACTATTTAATAAATTAGATTAGCAACTACAAAAAAAAACAGAAATTCAAAAAGTCTGCTCACTTCTACAGTTTATAACAGTATGAATTGACAAAGTGTCTGCATGTTAATAAAATACACCTTTTTTGGTTGGACGGGAATCTAAACGGTTAAAAATGTCTCCTTGAATTTTGCACAAGTTCTTGAAAATCGTCAATTTATTCACACTTATAAAATATTCGCATGAACCGGATGATTTTTTGTTTTAACTGTTTATGTTATTACTTTTTACTATTAAACAAAGTAAATAACCAAAAAAACATTTTAACATACTATTTAATATATTAGATTAGCAACTACAAAAAAAAACAGAAATTCAAAAAGTCTGCTCACTTCAACAGTTTATAACAATATGAATTGACAAAGTGTCTGCATATTATAAAATACACCTTTTTTGGTCGGACGGGAATCTAAACGGTTAAAAATGTCTCCTTGAATTTTGCAAAAGTTGAAAATCGTCAATTTATTCACACTTGTATAAAATATTCGCATGAACTGGATGATTTTTTTGTTTTAACCATTTATTTTATTTACATTTTACTATTGAACACAGTAAATAACCAAAAAACATTTTAACATAAAATTTAATATATTAGATTAGCAACTACAAAAAAAAAAACAGAAATTCAAAAAGTCTGCTCACTTCTACAGTTTATAACAATATGAATTGACAAAGTGTCTGCATGTTAATAAAATACACCTTTTTTGGTTGGACGGGAATCTAAACGGTTAAAAATTTCTCCTTGGATTTTGCAAAAGTTCTTGAAAATCGTCAATTTATTCACACTTGTATAAAATATTCGCATGAACTGGATGATTTTTTGTTTTAACTGTTTATGTTATTACATTTTACTATTAAACAAAGTAAATAACCAAAAAACATTTTAACATACAATTTTATATATCAGATTAGCAGCTACAAAAAAAAAACAGAAATTCAAAAAGTCTGCTCACTTCTACAGTTTATAACAATATGAATTGACAAAGTGTCTGCATGTTATAAAATACACCTTTTTCGGTCGGACGGAAATCTAAACGGTTAAAAATGTCTCCTTGAATTTTGCAAAAGTTCTTGAAAATCGTCAATTTATTCACACTTAAATAAGATATTCGCATGAACTGGATGATTTTTTGTTTTAACTGTTTATGTTATTACTTTTTACTATCAAACAAAGTAAATAACCAAAAACCATTTTAACATACAATTTTATATATTAGATTAGCAGCTATAAAAAAAAACAGAAATTCAAAAAGTCTGCTCACTTCAACAGTTTATAACAATATGAATTGACAAAGTGTCTGCATGTTAATAAAATACACCTTTTTAGGTCGGACGGAAATCTAAACGGTTAAAAATTTCTCCTTGAATTTTGCAAATGTTCTTGAAAATCGTCAATTTATTCACACTTGTATAAAATATTCGCATGAACTGGATGATTTTTTGTTTTAACTGTTTATGTTATTACATTTTACTATTAAACAAAGTAAATAACCAAAAAACATTTTAACATACAATTTTATATATCAGATTAGCAGCTACAAAAAAAAACAGAAATTCAAAAAGTCTGCTCACTTCTACAGTTTATAACAATATGAATTGACAAAGTATCTGCATGTTCTAAAATACACCTTTTTTGATCGTACGGAAATCTAAACGGTTAAAAATGTCTCCTTGAATTTTGTAAAACTTCTTGAAAATCGTCAATTTATTCACACTTGTATAAAATATTCGCATGAACTGGATGATTTTTTGTTTTAACTCTTTATGTTATTACTTTTTACTATTAAACAAAGTAAATAACCAAAAAACATTTTAACATAATATTTAATATATTAGATTAGCAACTACAAAAAAAAAACAGAAATTCAAAAAGTCTGCTCACTTCAACAGTTTATAACAATATGAATTGACAAAGTGTCTTCATGTTATAAAATACACCTTTTTTGGTCGGACGGGAATCTAAACGGTTAAAAATTTCTCCTTGGATTTTGCAAAAGTTCTTGAAAATCGTCAATTTATTCACACTTAAATAAGATATTCGCATGAACTGGATGATTTTTTGTTTTAACTGTTTATGTTATTACTTTTTACTATTAAACAAAGTAAATAACCAAAAAAACAGAAATTCAAAAAGTCTGCTCACTTCAACAGTTTATAACAATATGAATTGACAAAGTGTCTGCATATTATAAAATACACCTTTTTTGTTCGGACGGGAATCTAAACGGTTAAAAATGTCTCCTTGAATTTTGCAAAAGTTCTTGAAAATCGTCAATTTATTCACACTTGTATAAAATATTCGCATGAACTGGATGATTTTTTGTTTTAACTGTTTATGTTATTACTTTTTACTATCAAACAAAGTAAATAACCAAAAACCATTTTAACATACAATTTTATATATTAGATTAGCAGCTATAAAAAAAAACAGAAATTCAAAAAGTCTGCTCACTTCAACAGTTTATAACAATATGAATTGACAAAGTGTCTGCATGTTAATAAAATACACCTTTTTAGGTCGGACGGAAATCTAAACGGTTAAAAATTTCTCCTTGAATTTAGCAAATGTTCTTGAAAATACATACAATTTTATAAATTAGATTAGCAGCTATAAAAAAAACAGAAATTCAAAAAGTCTGCTCACTTCTACAGTTTATAGCAATATGAATTGACAAAGTGTCTGCATGTTAATAAAATACACCTTTTTAGGTCGGACGGAAATCTAAACGGTTAAAAATTTCTCCTTGAATTTTGCAAATGTTCTTGAAAATCGTCAATTTATTCACACTTGTATAAAATATTGAACTGGATGATTTTTTGTTTTAACTGTTTATGTTATTACTTTTTACTATTAAACAAAGTAAATGACCAAAAAACATTTTAACATAATATTTAATATATTAGATTAGCAACTACAAAAGAAAAACAGAAATTCAAAAAGTCTGCTCACTTCTACAGTTTATAACAATATGAATTGACAAAGTGTCTGCATGTTAATAAAATACACCTTTTTAGGTCGGACGGAAATCTAAACGGTTAAAAATGTCTCCTTGAATTTTGCACAAGTTCTTGAAAATCGTCAATTTATTCACACTTGTATAAAATATTCGCATGAACTGGATGATTTTTTTGTTTTAACCATTTATTTTATATTCATTTTACTATTGAACAAAGTAAATAACCAAAAAACATTTTAACATAATATTTAATATATTAGATTAGCAACTACAAAAAAAAAACAGAAATTCAAAAAGTCTGCTCACTTCAACAGTTTATAACAATATGAATTGACAAAATGTCTTCATGTTATAAAATACACCTTTTTTGGTCGGACGGGAATCTAAACGGTTAAAAATTTCTCCTTGGATTTTGCAAAAGTTCTTCAAAATCGTCAATTTATTCACACTTAAATAAGATATTCGCATGAACTGGATGATTTTTTGTTTTAACTGTTTATGTTATTACTTTTTACTATTAAATAAAGTAAATAACCAAAAAAACATTTTAACATACTATTTAATAAATTAGATTAGCAACTACAAAAAAAAACAGAAATTCAAAAAGTCTGCTCACTTCTACAGTTTATAACAGTATGAATTGACAAAGTGTCTGCATGTTAATAAAATACACCTTTTTTGGTTGGACGGGAATCTAAACGGTTAAAAATGTCTCCTTGAATTTTGCACAAGTTCTTGAAAATCGTCAATTTATTCACACTTATAAAATATTCGCATGAACCGGATGATTTTTTGTTTTAACTGTTTATGTTATTACTTTTTACTATTAAACAAAGTAAATAACCAAAAAAACATTTTAACATACTATTTAATATATTAGATTAGCAACTACAAAAAAAAACAGAAATTCAAAAAGTCTGCTCACTTCAACAGTTTATAACAATATGAATTGACAAAGTGTCTGCATATTATAAAATACACCTTTTTTGGTCGGACGGGAATCTAAACGGTTAAAAATGTCTCCTTGAATTTTGCAAAAGTTGAAAATCGTCAATTTATTCACACTTGTATAAAATATTCGCATGAACTGGATGATTTTTTTGTTTTAACCATTTATTTTATTTACATTTTACTATTGAACAAAGTAAATAACCAAAAAACATTTTAACATAAAATTTAATATATTAGATTAGCAACTACAAAAAAAAAAACAGAAATTCAAAAAGTCTGCTCACTTCTACAGTTTATAACAATATGAATTGACAAAGTGTCTGCATGTTAATAAAATACACCTTTTTTGGTTGGACGGGAATCTAAACGGTTAAAAATGTCTCCTTGAATTTTGCACAAGTTCTTGAAAATCGTCAATTTATTCACACTTATAAAATATTCGCATGAACCGGATGATTTTTTGTTTTAACTGTTTATGTTATTACTTTTTACTATTAAACAAAGTAAGTAACCAAAAAAACATTTTAACATAATATTTAATATATTAGATTAGCAACTACAAAAAAAAACAGAAATAAAAAAAGTCTGCTCACTTCTACAGTTTATAACAATATGAATTGACAAAGTGTCTGCATGTTAATAAAATACACCTTTTTAGGTCGGACGGAAATCTAAACGGTTAAAAATGTCTCCTTGAATTTTGCAAATGTTCTTGAAAATCGTCAATTTATTCACACTTGTAAAAAATATTCGCATGAACTGGATGATTTTTTTGTTTTAACCATTTATTTTATTTACATTTTACTATTGAACAAAGTAAATAACCAAAAAACATTTTAACATAATATTTAATATATTAGATTAGCAACTACAAAAAAAAAACAGAAATTCAAAAAGTCTGCTTACTTCAACAGTTTATAACAATATGAATTGACAAAGTGTCTGCATGTTAATAAAATACACCTTTTTTGGTCGGACGGGAATCTAAACGGTTAAAAATTTCTCCTTGGATTTTGCAAAAGTTCTTCAAAATCGTCAATTTATTCACACTTAAATAAGATATTCGCATGAACTGGATGATTTTTTGTTTTAACTGTTTATGTTATTACTTTTTACTATTAAACAAAGTAAATAACCAAAAAAAAACATTTTAACATACTATTTAATAAATTAGATTAGCAACTACAAAAAAAAACAGAAATTCAAAAAGTCTGCTCACTTCAACAGTTTATAACAATATGAATTGACAAAGTGTCTATAAAATACACCTTTTTTGGTCGGACGGGAATCTAAACGGTTAAAAATGTCTCCTTGAATTTTGCAAAAGTTGAAAATCGTCAATTTATTCACACTTGTATAAAATATTCGCATGAACTGGATGATTTTTTGTTTTAACTGTTTATGTTATTACTTTTTACTATTAAACAAAGTAAGTAACCAAAAAAACATTTTAACATAATATTTAATATATTAGATTAGCAACTACAAAAAAAAAAACAGAAATAAAAAAAGTCTGCTCACTTCTACAGTTTATAACAAAATGAATTGACAAAGTGTCTGCATGTTAATAAAATACACCTTTTTTGGTCGGACGGAAATCTAAACGGTTAAAAATGTCTCCTTGAATTTTGCAAAAGTTCTTGAAAATCGTCAATTTATTCACACTTGTATAAAATATTCGCATGAACTGGATGATTTTTTTGTTTTAACCATTTATTTTATATTCATTTTACTATTGAACAAAGTAAATAACCAAAAAACATTTTAACATAATATTTAATATATTAGATTAGCAACTACAAAAAAAAAACAGAAATTCAAAAAGTCTGCTCACTTCAACAGTTTATAACAATATGAATTGACAAAATGTCTTCATGTTATAAAATACACCTTTTTTGGTCGGACGGGAATCTAAACGGTTAAAAATTTCTCCTTGGATTTTGCAAAAGTTCTTCAAAATCGTCAATTTATTCACACTTAAATAAGATATTCGCATGAACTGGATGATTTTTTGTTTTAACTGTTTATGTTATTACTTTTTACTATTAAATAAAGTAAATAACCAAAAAAACATTTTAACATACTATTTAATAAATTAGATTAGCAACTACAAAAAAAAACAGAAATTCAAAAAGTCTGCTCACTTCTACAGTTTATAACAGTATGAATTGACAAAGTGTCTGCATGTTAATAAAATACACCTTTTTTGGTTGGACGGGAATCTAAACGGTTAAAAATGTCTCCTTGAATTTTGCACAAGTTCTTGAAAATCGTCAATTTATTCACACTTATAAAATATTCGCATGAACCGGATGATTTTTTGTTTTAACTGTTTATGTTATTACTTTTTACTATTAAACAAAGTAAATAACCAAAAAAACATTTTAACATACTATTTAATAAATTAGATTAGCAACTACAAAAAAAAACAGAAATTCAAAAAGTCTGCTCACTTCTACAGTTTATAACAGTATGAATTGACAAAGTGTCTGCATGTTAATAAAATACACCTTTTTTGGTCGGACGGGAATCTAAACGGTTAAAAATGTCTCCTTGAATTTTGCAAAAGTTGAAAATCGTCAATTTATTCACACTTGTATAAAATATTCGCATGAACTGGATGATTTTTTTGTTTTAACCATTTATTTTATTTACATTTTACTATTGAACAAAGTAAATAACCAAAAAACATTTTAACATAAAATTTAATATATTAGATTAGCAACTACAAAAAAAAAAACAGAAATTCAAAAAGTCTGCTCACTTCTACAGTTTATAACAATATGAATTGACAAAGTGTCTGCATGTTAATAAAATACACCTTTTTTGGTTGGACGGGAATCTAAACGGTTAAAAATGTCTCCTTGAATTTTGCACAAGTTCTTGAAAATCGTCAATTTATTCACACTTATAAAATATTCGCATGAACCGGATGATTTTTTGTTTTAACTGTTTATGTTATTACTTTTTACTATTAAACAAAGTAAGTAACCAAAAAAACATTTTAACATAATATTTAATATATTAGATTAGCAACTACAAAAAAAAACAGAAATAAAAAAAGTCTGCTCACTTCTACAGTTTATAACAATATGAATTGACAAAGTGTCTGCATGTTAATAAAATACACCTTTTTAGGTCGGACGGAAATCTAAACGGTTAAAAATGTCTCCTTGAATTTTGCAAATGTTCTTGAAAATCGTCAATTTATTCACACTTGTAAAAAATATTCGCATGAACTGGATGATTTTTTTGTTTTAACCATTTATTTTATTTACATTTTACTATTGAACAAAGTAAATAACCAAAAAACATTTTAACATAATATTTAATATATTAGATTAGCAACTACAAAAAAAAAACAGAAATTCAAAAAGTCTGCTTACTTCAACAGTTTATAACAATATGAATTGACAAAGTGTCTGCATGTTAATAAAATACACCTTTTTTGGTCGGACGGGAATCTAAACGGTTAAAAATTTCTCCTTGGATTTTGCAAAAGTTCTTCAAAATCGTCAATTTATTCACACTTAAATAAGATATTCGCATGAACTGGATGATTTTTTGTTTTAACTGTTTATGTTATTACTTTTTACTATTAAACAAAGTAAATAACCAAAAAAAAACATTTTAACATACTATTTAATAAATTAGATTAGCAACTACAAAAAAAAACAGAAATTCAAAAAGTCTGCTCACTTCAACAGTTTATAACAATATGAATTGACAAAGTGTCTATAAAATACACCTTTTTTGGTCGGACGGGAATCTAAACGGTTAAAAATGTCTCCTTGAATTTTGCAAAAGTTGAAAATCGTCAATTTATTCACACTTGTATAAAATATTCGCATGAACTGGATGATTTTTTGTTTTAACTGTTTATGTTATTACTTTTTACTATTAAACAAAGTAAGTAACCAAAAAAACATTTTAACATAATATTTAATATATTAGATTAGCAACTACAAAAAAAAAAACAGAAATAAAAAAAGTCTGCTCACTTCTACAGTTTATAACAAAATGAATTGACAAAGTGTCTGCATGTTAATAAAATACACCTTTTTTGGTCGGACGGAAATCTAAACGGTTAAAAATGTCTCCTTGAATTTTGCAAAAGTTCTTGAAAATCGTCAATTTATTCACACTTGTATAAAATATTCGCATGAACTGGATGATTTTTTTGTTTTAACCATTTATTTTATATTCATTTTACTATTGAACAAAGTAAATAACCAAAAAACATTTTAACATAATATTTAATATATTAGATTAGCAACTACAAAAAAAAAACAGAAATTCAAAAAGTCTGCTCACTTCAACAGTTTATAACAATATGAATTGACAAAATGTCTTCATGTTATAAAATACACCTTTTTTGGTCGGACGGGAATCTAAACGGTTAAAAATTTCTCCTTGGATTTTGCAAAAGTTCTTCAAAATCGTCAATTTATTCACACTTAAATAAGATATTCGCATGAACTGGATGATTTTTTGTTTTAACTGTTTATGTTATTACTTTTTACTATTAAATAAAGTAAATAACCAAAAAAACATTTTAACATACTATTTAATAAATTAGATTAGCAACTACAAAAAAAAACAGAAATTCAAAAAGTCTGCTCACTTCTACAGTTTATAACAGTATGAATTGACAAAGTGTCTGCATGTTAATAAAATACACCTTTTTTGGTTGGACGGGAATCTAAACGGTTAAAAATGTCTCCTTGAATTTTGCACAAGTTCTTGAAAATCGTCAATTTATTCACACTTATAAAATATTCGCATGAACCGGATGATTTTTTGTTTTAACTGTTTATGTTATTACTTTTTACTATTAAACAAAGTAAATAACCAAAAAAACATTTTAACATACTATTTAATAAATTAGATTAGCAACTACAAAAAAAAACAGAAATTCAAAAAGTCTGCTCACTTCTACAGTTTATAACAGTATGAATTGACAAAGTGTCTGCATGTTAATAAAATACACCTTTTTTGGTCGGACGGGAATCTAAACGGTTAAAAATGTCTCCTTGAATTTTGCAAAAGTTGAAAATCGTCAATTTATTCACACTTGTATAAAATATTCGCATGAACTGGATGATTTTTTTGTTTTAACCATTTATTTTATTTACATTTTACTATTGAACAAAGTAAATAACCAAAAAACATTTTAACATAAAATTTAATATATTAGATTAGCAACTACAAAAAAAAAAACAGAAATTCAAAAAGTCTGCTCACTTCTACAGTTTATAACAATATGAATTGACAAAGTGTCTGCATGTTAATAAAATACACCTTTTTTGGTTGGACGGGAATCTAAACGGTTAAAAATGTCTCCTTGAATTTTGCACAAGTTCTTGAAAATCGTCAATTTATTCACACTTATAAAATATTCGCATGAACCGGATGATTTTTTGTTTTAACTGTTTATGTTATTACTTTTTACTATTAAACAAAGTAAGTAACCAAAAAAACATTTTAACATAATATTTAATATATTAGATTAGCAACTACAAAAAAAAACAGAAATAAAAAAAGTCTGCTCACTTCTACAGTTTATAACAATATGAATTGACAAAGTGTCTGCATGTTAATAAAATACACCTTTTTAGGTCGGACGGAAATCTAAACGGTTAAAAATGTCTCCTTGAATTTTGCAAATGTTCTTGAAAATCGTCAATTTATTCACACTTGTAAAAAATATTCGCATGAACTGGATGATTTTTTTGTTTTAACCATTTATTTTATTTACATTTTACTATTGAACAAAGTAAATAACCAAAAAACATTTTAACATAATATTTAATATATTAGATTAGCAACTACAAAAAAAAAACAGAAATTCAAAAAGTCTGCTTACTTCAACAGTTTATAACAATATGAATTGACAAAGTGTCTGCATGTTAATAAAATACACCTTTTTTGGTCGGACGGGAATCTAAACGGTTAAAAATTTCTCCTTGGATTTTGCAAAAGTTCTTCAAAATCGTCAATTTATTCACACTTAAATAAGATATTCGCATGAACTGGATGATTTTTTGTTTTAACTGTTTATGTTATTACTTTTTACTATTAAACAAAGTAAATAACCAAAAAAAAACATTTTAACATACTATTTAATAAATTAGATTAGCAACTACAAAAAAAAACAGAAATTCAAAAAGTCTGCTCACTTCAACAGTTTATAACAATATGAATTGACAAAGTGTCTATAAAATACACCTTTTTTGGTCGGACGGGAATCTAAACGGTTAAAAATGTCTCCTTGAATTTTGCAAAAGTTGAAAATCGTCAATTTATTCACACTTGTATAAAATATTCGCATGAACTGGATGATTTTTTGTTTTAACTGTTTATGTTATTACTTTTTACTATTAAACAAAGTAAGTAACCAAAAAAACATTTTAACATAATATTTAATATATTAGATTAGCAACTACAAAAAAAAAAACAGAAATAAAAAAAGTCTGCTCACTTCTACAGTTTATAACAAAATGAATTGACAAAGTGTCTGCATGTTAATAAAATACACCTTTTTTGGTCGGACGGAAATCTAAACGGTTAAAAATGTCTCCTTGAATTTTGCAAAAGTTCTTGAAAATCGTCAATTTATTCACACTTGTATAAAATATTCGCATGAACTGGATGATTTTTTTGTTTTAACCATTTATTTTATATTCATTTTACTATTGAACAAAGTAAATAACCAAAAAACATTTTAACATAATATTTAATATATTAGATTAGCAACTACAAAAAAAAAACAGAAATTCAAAAAGTCTGCTCACTTCAACAGTTTATAACAATATGAATTGACAAAATGTCTTCATGTTATAAAATACACCTTTTTTGGTCGGACGGGAATCTAAACGGTTAAAAATTTCTCCTTGGATTTTGCAAAAGTTCTTCAAAATCGTCAATTTATTCACACTTAAATAAGATATTCGCATGAACTGGATGATTTTTTGTTTTAACTGTTTATGTTATTACTTTTTACTATTAAATAAAGTAAATAACCAAAAAAACATTTTAACATACTATTTAATAAATTAGATTAGCAACTACAAAAAAAAACAGAAATTCAAAAAGTCTGCTCACTTCTACAGTTTATAACAGTATGAATTGACAAAGTGTCTGCATGTTAATAAAATACACCTTTTTTGGTTGGACGGGAA
Organism: Neocrepidodera transversa; assembly: GCA_963243735.1. Lineage (NCBI taxonomy): Eukaryota > Metazoa > Arthropoda > Insecta > Coleoptera > Chrysomelidae > Neocrepidodera > Neocrepidodera transversa. Next base: position 26,192,476 of record OY725349.1, read on the forward strand.
TCTAAACGGTTAAAAATGTCTCCTTGAATTTTGCACAAGTTCTTGAAAATCGTCAATTTATTCACACTTATAAAATATTCGCATGAACCGGATGATTTTTTGTTTTAACTGTTTATGTTATTACTTTTTACTATTAAACAAAGTAAATAACCAAAAAAACATTTTAACATACTATTTAATATATTAGATTAGCAACTACAAAAAAAAACAGAAATTCAAAAAGTCTGCTCACTTCAACAGTTTATAACAATATGAATTGACAAAGTGTCTGCATATTATAAAATACACCTTTTTTGGTCGGACGGGAATCTAAACGGTTAAAAATGTCTCCTTGAATTTTGCAAAAGTTGAAAATCGTCAATTTATTCACACTTGTATAAAATATTCGCATGAACTGGATGATTTTTTTGTTTTAACCATTTATTTTATTTACATTTTACTATTGAACACAGTAAATAACCAAAAAACATTTTAACATAAAATTTAATATATTAGATTAGCAACTACAAAAAAAAAAACAGAAATTCAAAAAGTCTGCTCACTTCTACAGTTTATAACAATATGAATTGACAAAGTGTCTGCATGTTAATAAAATACACCTTTTTTGGTTGGACGGGAATCTAAACGGTTAAAAATTTCTCCTTGGATTTTGCAAAAGTTCTTGAAAATCGTCAATTTATTCACACTTGTATAAAATATTCGCATGAACTGGATGATTTTTTGTTTTAACTGTTTATGTTATTACATTTTACTATTAAACAAAGTAAATAACCAAAAAACATTTTAACATACAATTTTATATATCAGATTAGCAGCTACAAAAAAAAAACAGAAATTCAAAAAGTCTGCTCACTTCTACAGTTTATAACAATATGAATTGACAAAGTGTCTGCATGTTATAAAATACACCTTTTTCGGTCGGACGGAAATCTAAACGGTTAAAAATGTCTCCTTGAATTTTGCAAAAGTTCTTGAAAATCGTCAATTTATTCACACTTAAATAAGATATTCGCATGAACTGGATGATTTTTTGTTTTAACTGTTTATGTTATTACTTTTTACTATCAAACAAAGTAAATAACCAAAAACCATTTTAACATACAATTTTATATATTAGATTAGCAGCTATAAAAAAAAACAGAAATTCAAAAAGTCTGCTCACTTCAACAGTTTATAACAATATGAATTGACAAAGTGTCTGCATGTTAATAAAATACACCTTTTTAGGTCGGACGGAAATCTAAACCGTTAAAAATTTCTCCTTGAATTTTGCAAATGTTCTTGAAAATCGTCAATTTATTCACACTTGTATAAAATATTCGCATGAACTGGATGATTTTTTGTTTTAACTGTTTATGTTATTACATTTTACTATTAAACAAAGTAAATAACCAAAAAACATTTTAACATACAATTTTATATATCAGATTAGCAGCTACAAAAAAAAACAGAAATTCAAAAAGTCTGCTCACTTCTACAGTTTATAACAATATGAATTGACAAAGTATCTGCATGTTCTAAAATACACCTTTTTTGATCGTACGGAAATCTAAACGGTTAAAAATGTCTCCTTGAATTTTGTAAAACTTCTTGAAAATCGTCAATTTATTCACACTTGTATAAAATATTCGCATGAACTGGATGATTTTTTGTTTTAACTCTTTATGTTATTACTTTTTACTATTAAACAAAGTAAATAACCAAAAAACATTTTAACATAATATTTAATATATTAGATTAGCAACTACAAAAAAAAAACAGAAATTCAAAAAGTCTGCTCACTTCAACAGTTTATAACAATATGAATTGACAAAGTGTCTTCATGTTATAAAATACACCTTTTTTGGTCGGACGGGAATCTAAACGGTTAAAAATTTCTCCTTGGATTTTGCAAAAGTTCTTGAAAATCGTCAATTTATTCACACTTAAATAAGATATTCGCATGAACTGGATGATTTTTTGTTTTAACTGTTTATGTTATTACTTTTTACTATTAAACAAAGTAAATAACCAAAAAAACAGAAATTCAAAAAGTCTGCTCACTTCAACAGTTTATAACAATATGAATTGACAAAGTGTCTGCATATTATAAAATACACCTTTTTTGTTCGGACGGGAATCTAAACGGTTAAAAATGTCTCCTTGAATTTTGCAAAAGTTCTTGAAAATCGTCAATTTATTCACACTTGTATAAAATATTCGCATGAACTGGATGATTTTTTGTTTTAACTGTTTATGTTATTACTTTTTACTATCAAACAAAGTAAATAACCAAAAACCATTTTAACATACAATTTTATATATTAGATTAGCAGCTATAAAAAAAAACAGAAATTCAAAAAGTCTGCTCACTTCAACAGTTTATAACAATATGAATTGACAAAGTGTCTGCATGTTAATAAAATACACCTTTTTAGGTCGGACGGAAATCTAAACGGTTAAAAATTTCTCCTTGAATTTAGCAAATGTTCTTGAAAATACATACAATTTTATATATTAGATTAGCAGCTATAAAAAAAACAGAAATTCAAAAAGTCTGCTCACTTCTACAGTTTATAGCAATATGAATTGACAAAGTGTCTGCATGTTAATAAAATACACCTTTTTAGGTCGGACGGAAATCTAAACGGTTAAAAATTTCTCCTTGAATTTTGCAAATGTTCTTGAAAATCGTCAATTTATTCACACTTGTATAAAATATTGAACTGGATGATTTTTTGTTTTAACTGTTTATGTTATTACTTTTTACTATTAAACAAAGTAAATGACCAAAAAACATTTTAACATAATATTTAATATATTAGATTAGCAACTACAAAAGAAAAACAGAAATTCAAAAAGTCTGCTCACTTCTACAGTTTATAACAATATGAATTGACAAAGTGTCTGCATGTTAATAAAATACACCTTTTTAGGTCGGACGGAAATCTAAACGGTTAAAAATGTCTCCTTGAATTTTGCACAAGTTCTTGAAAATCGTCAATTTATTCACACTTGTATAAAATATTCGCATGAACTGGATGATTTTTTTGTTTTAACCATTTATTTTATATTCATTTTACTATTGAACAAAGTAAATAACCAAAAAACATTTTAACATAATATTTAATATATTAGATTAGCAACTACAAAAAAAAAACAGAAATTCAAAAAGTCTGCTCACTTCAACAGTTTATAACAATATGAATTGACAAAATGTCTTCATGTTATAAAATACACCTTTTTTGGTCGGACGGGAATCTAAACGGTTAAAAATTTCTCCTTGGATTTTGCAAAAGTTCTTCAAAATCGTCAATTTATTCACACTTAAATAAGATATTCGCATGAACTGGATGATTTTTTGTTTTAACTGTTTATGTTATTACTTTTTACTATTAAATAAAGTAAATAACCAAAAAAACATTTTAACATACTATTTAATAAATTAGATTAGCAACTACAAAAAAAAACAGAAATTCAAAAAGTCTGCTCACTTCTACAGTTTATAACAGTATGAATTGACAAAGTGTCTGCATGTTAATAAAATACACCTTTTTTGGTTGGACGGGAATCTAAACGGTTAAAAATGTCTCCTTGAATTTTGCACAAGTTCTTGAAAATCGTCAATTTATTCACACTTATAAAATATTCGCATGAACCGGATGATTTTTTGTTTTAACTGTTTATGTTATTACTTTTTACTATTAAACAAAGTAAATAACCAAAAAAACATTTTAACATACTATTTAATATATTAGATTAGCAACTACAAAAAAAAACAGAAATTCAAAAAGTCTGCTCACTTCAACAGTTTATAACAATATGAATTGACAAAGTGTCTGCATATTATAAAATACACCTTTTTTGGTCGGACGGGAATCTAAACGGTTAAAAATGTCTCCTTGAATTTTGCAAAAGTTGAAAATCGTCAATTTATTCACACTTGTATAAAATATTCGCATGAACTGGATGATTTTTTTGTTTTAACCATTTATTTTATTTACATTTTACTATTGAACAAAGTAAATAACCAAAAAACATTTTAACATAAAATTTAATATATTAGATTAGCAACTACAAAAAAAAAAACAGAAATTCAAAAAGTCTGCTCACTTCTACAGTTTATAACAATATGAATTGACAAAGTGTCTGCATGTTAATAAAATACACCTTTTTTGGTTGGACGGGAATCTAAACGGTTAAAAATGTCTCCTTGAATTTTGCACAAGTTCTTGAAAATCGTCAATTTATTCACACTTATAAAATATTCGCATGAACCGGATGATTTTTTGTTTTAACTGTTTATGTTATTACTTTTTACTATTAAACAAAGTAAGTAACCAAAAAAACATTTTAACATAATATTTAATATATTAGATTAGCAACTACAAAAAAAAACAGAAATAAAAAAAGTCTGCTCACTTCTACAGTTTATAACAATATGAATTGACAAAGTGTCTGCATGTTAATAAAATACACCTTTTTAGGTCGGACGGAAATCTAAACGGTTAAAAATGTCTCCTTGAATTTTGCAAATGTTCTTGAAAATCGTCAATTTATTCACACTTGTAAAAAATATTCGCATGAACTGGATGATTTTTTTGTTTTAACCATTTATTTTATTTACATTTTACTATTGAACAAAGTAAATAACCAAAAAACATTTTAACATAATATTTAATATATTAGATTAGCAACTACAAAAAAAAAACAGAAATTCAAAAAGTCTGCTTACTTCAACAGTTTATAACAATATGAATTGACAAAGTGTCTGCATGTTAATAAAATACACCTTTTTTGGTCGGACGGGAATCTAAACGGTTAAAAATTTCTCCTTGGATTTTGCAAAAGTTCTTCAAAATCGTCAATTTATTCACACTTAAATAAGATATTCGCATGAACTGGATGATTTTTTGTTTTAACTGTTTATGTTATTACTTTTTACTATTAAACAAAGTAAATAACCAAAAAAAAACATTTTAACATACTATTTAATAAATTAGATTAGCAACTACAAAAAAAAACAGAAATTCAAAAAGTCTGCTCACTTCAACAGTTTATAACAATATGAATTGACAAAGTGTCTATAAAATACACCTTTTTTGGTCGGACGGGAATCTAAACGGTTAAAAATGTCTCCTTGAATTTTGCAAAAGTTGAAAATCGTCAATTTATTCACACTTGTATAAAATATTCGCATGAACTGGATGATTTTTTGTTTTAACTGTTTATGTTATTACTTTTTACTATTAAACAAAGTAAGTAACCAAAAAAACATTTTAACATAATATTTAATATATTAGATTAGCAACTACAAAAAAAAAAACAGAAATAAAAAAAGTCTGCTCACTTCTACAGTTTATAACAAAATGAATTGACAAAGTGTCTGCATGTTAATAAAATACACCTTTTTTGGTCGGACGGAAATCTAAACGGTTAAAAATGTCTCCTTGAATTTTGCAAAAGTTCTTGAAAATCGTCAATTTATTCACACTTGTATAAAATATTCGCATGAACTGGATGATTTTTTTGTTTTAACCATTTATTTTATATTCATTTTACTATTGAACAAAGTAAATAACCAAAAAACATTTTAACATAATATTTAATATATTAGATTAGCAACTACAAAAAAAAAACAGAAATTCAAAAAGTCTGCTCACTTCAACAGTTTATAACAATATGAATTGACAAAATGTCTTCATGTTATAAAATACACCTTTTTTGGTCGGACGGGAATCTAAACGGTTAAAAATTTCTCCTTGGATTTTGCAAAAGTTCTTCAAAATCGTCAATTTATTCACACTTAAATAAGATATTCGCATGAACTGGATGATTTTTTGTTTTAACTGTTTATGTTATTACTTTTTACTATTAAATAAAGTAAATAACCAAAAAAACATTTTAACATACTATTTAATAAATTAGATTAGCAACTACAAAAAAAAACAGAAATTCAAAAAGTCTGCTCACTTCTACAGTTTATAACAGTATGAATTGACAAAGTGTCTGCATGTTAATAAAATACACCTTTTTTGGTTGGACGGGAATCTAAACGGTTAAAAATGTCTCCTTGAATTTTGCACAAGTTCTTGAAAATCGTCAATTTATTCACACTTATAAAATATTCGCATGAACCGGATGATTTTTTGTTTTAACTGTTTATGTTATTACTTTTTACTATTAAACAAAGTAAATAACCAAAAAAACATTTTAACATACTATTTAATAAATTAGATTAGCAACTACAAAAAAAAACAGAAATTCAAAAAGTCTGCTCACTTCTACAGTTTATAACAGTATGAATTGACAAAGTGTCTGCATGTTAATAAAATACACCTTTTTTGGTTGGACGGGAATCTAAACGGTTAAAAATGTCTCCTTGAATTTTGCAAAAGTTGAAAATCGTCAATTTATTCACACTTGTATAAAATATTCGCATGAACTGGATGATTTTTTTGTTTTAACCATTTATTTTATTTACATTTTACTATTGAACAAAGTAAATAACCAAAAAACATTTTAACATAAAATTTAATATATTAGATTAGCAACTACAAAAAAAAAAACAGAAATTCAAAAAGTCTGCTCACTTCTACAGTTTATAACAATATGAATTGACAAAGTGTCTGCATGTTAATAAAATACACCTTTTTTGGTTGGACGGGAATCTAAACGGTTAAAAATGTCTCCTTGAATTTTGCACAAGTTCTTGAAAATCGTCAATTTATTCACACTTATAAAATATTCGCATGAACCGGATGATTTTTTGTTTTAACTGTTTATGTTATTACTTTTTACTATTAAACAAAGTAAGTAACCAAAAAAACATTTTAACATAATATTTAATATATTAGATTAGCAACTACAAAAAAAAACAGAAATAAAAAAAGTCTGCTCACTTCTACAGTTTATAACAATATGAATTGACAAAGTGTCTGCATGTTAATAAAATACACCTTTTTAGGTCGGACGGAAATCTAAACGGTTAAAAATGTCTCCTTGAATTTTGCAAATGTTCTTGAAAATCGTCAATTTATTCACACTTGTAAAAAATATTCGCATGAACTGGATGATTTTTTTGTTTTAACCATTTATTTTATTTACATTTTACTATTGAACAAAGTAAATAACCAAAAAACATTTTAACATAATATTTAATATATTAGATTAGCAACTACAAAAAAAAAACAGAAATTCAAAAAGTCTGCTTACTTCAACAGTTTATAACAATATGAATTGACAAAGTGTCTGCATGTTAATAAAATACACCTTTTTTGGTCGGACGGGAATCTAAACGGTTAAAAATTTCTCCTTGGATTTTGCAAAAGTTCTTCAAAATCGTCAATTTATTCACACTTAAATAAGATATTCGCATGAACTGGATGATTTTTTGTTTTAACTGTTTATGTTATTACTTTTTACTATTAAACAAAGTAAATAACCAAAAAAAAACATTTTAACATACTATTTAATAAATTAGATTAGCAACTACAAAAAAAAACAGAAATTCAAAAAGTCTGCTCACTTCAACAGTTTATAACAATATGAATTGACAAAGTGTCTATAAAATACACCTTTTTTGGTCGGACGGGAATCTAAACGGTTAAAAATGTCTCCTTGAATTTTGCAAAAGTTGAAAATCGTCAATTTATTCACACTTGTATAAAATATTCGCATGAACTGGATGATTTTTTGTTTTAACTGTTTATGTTATTACTTTTTACTATTAAACAAAGTAAGTAACCAAAAAAACATTTTAACATAATATTTAATATATTAGATTAGCAACTACAAAAAAAAAAACAGAAATAAAAAAAGTCTGCTCACTTCTACAGTTTATAACAAAATGAATTGACAAAGTGTCTGCATGTTAATAAAATACACCTTTTTTGGTCGGACGGAAATCTAAACGGTTAAAAATGTCTCCTTGAATTTTGCAAAAGTTCTTGAAAATCGTCAATTTATTCACACTTGTATAAAATATTCGCATGAACTGGATGATTTTTTTGTTTTAACCATTTATTTTATATTCATTTTACTATTGAACAAAGTAAATAACCAAAAAACATTTTAACATAATATTTAATATATTAGATTAGCAACTACAAAAAAAAAACAGAAATTCAAAAAGTCTGCTCACTTCAACAGTTTATAACAATATGAATTGACAAAATGTCTTCATGTTATAAAATACACCTTTTTTGGTCGGACGGGAATCTAAACGGTTAAAAATTTCTCCTTGGATTTTGCAAAAGTTCTTCAAAATCGTCAATTTATTCACACTTAAATAAGATATTCGCATGAACTGGATGATTTTTTGTTTTAACTGTTTATGTTATTACTTTTTACTATTAAATAAAGTAAATAACCAAAAAAACATTTTAACATACTATTTAATAAATTAGATTAGCAACTACAAAAAAAAACAGAAATTCAAAAAGTCTGCTCACTTCTACAGTTTATAACAGTATGAATTGACAAAGTGTCTGCATGTTAATAAAATACACCTTTTTTGGTTGGACGGGAATCTAAACGGTTAAAAATGTCTCCTTGAATTTTGCACAAGTTCTTGAAAATCGTCAATTTATTCACACTTATAAAATATTCGCATGAACCGGATGATTTTTTGTTTTAACTGTTTATGTTATTACTTTTTACTATTAAACAAAGTAAATAACCAAAAAAACATTTTAACATACTATTTAATATATTAGATTAGCAACTACAAAAAAAAACAGAAATTCAAAAAGTCTGCTCACTTCAACAGTTTATAACAATATGAATTGACAAAGTGTCTGCATATTATAAAATACACCTTTTTTGGTCGGACGGGAATCTAAACGGTTAAAAATGTCTCCTTGAATTTTGCAAAAGTTGAAAATCGTCAATTTATTCACACTTGTATAAAATATTCGCATGAACTGGATGATTTTTTTGTTTTAACCATTTATTTTATTTACATTTTACTATTGAACAAAGTAAATAACCAAAAAACATTTTAACATAAAATTTAATATATTAGATTAGCAACTACAAAAAAAAAAACAGAAATTCAAAAAGTCTGCTCACTTCTACAGTTTATAACAATATGAATTGACAAAGTGTCTGCATGTTAATAAAATACACCTTTTTTGGTTGGACGGGAATCTAAACGGTTAAAAATGTCTCCTTGAATTTTGCACAAGTTCTTGAAAATCGTCAATTTATTCACACTTATAAAATATTCGCATGAACCGGATGATTTTTTGTTTTTAACTGTTTATGTTATTACTTTTTACTATTAAACAAAGTAAGTAACCAAAAAAACATTTTAACATAATATTTAATATATTAGATTAGCAACTACAAAAAAAAACAGAAATAAAAAAAGTCTGCTCACTTCTACAGTTTATAACAATATGAATTGACAAAGTGTCTGCATGTTAATAAAATACACCTTTTTAGGTCGGACGGAAATCTAAACGGTTAAAAATGTCTCCTTGAATTTTGCAAATGTTCTTGAAAATCGTCAATTTATTCACACTTGTAAAAAATATTCGCATGAACTGGATGATTTTTTTGTTTTAACCATTTATTTTATTTACATTTTACTATTGAACAAAGTAAATAACCAAAAAACATTTTAACATAATATTTAATATATTAGATTAGCAACTACAAAAAAAAAACAGAAATTCAAAAAGTCTGCTTACTTCAACAGTTTATAACAATATGAATTGACAAAGTGTCTGCATGTTAATAAAATACACCTTTTTTGGTCGGACGGGAATCTAAACGGTTAAAAATTTCTCCTTGGATTTTGCAAAAGTTCTTCAAAATCGTCAATTTATTCACACTTAAATAAGATATTCGCATGAACTGGATGATTTTTTGTTTTAACTGTTTATGTTATTACTTTTTACTATTAAACAAAGTAAATAACCAAAAAAAAACATTTTAACATACTATTTAATAAATTAGATTAGCAACTACAAAAAAAAACAGAAATTCAAAAAGTCTGCTCACTTCAACAGTTTATAACAATATGAATTGACAAAGTGTCTATAAAATACACCTTTTTTGGTCGGACGGGAATCTAAACGGTTAAAAATGTCTCCTTGAATTTTGCAAAAGTTGAAAATCGTCAATTTATTCACACTTGTATAAAATATTCGCATGAACTGGATGATTTTTTGTTTTAACTGTTTATGTTATTACTTTTTACTATTAAACAAAGTAAGTAACCAAAAAAACATTTTAACATAATATTTAATATATTAGATTAGCAACTACAAAAAAAAAAACAGAAATAAAAAAAGTCTGCTCACTTCTACAGTTTATAACAAAATGAATTGACAAAGTGTCTGCATGTTAATAAAATACACCTTTTTTGGTCGGACGGAAATCTAAACGGTTAAAAATGTCTCCTTGAATTTTGCAAAAGTTCTTGAAAATCGTCAATTTATTCACACTTGTATAAAATATTCGCATGAACTGGATGATTTTTTTGTTTTAACCATTTATTTTATATTCATTTTACTATTGAACAAAGTAAATAACCAAAAAACATTTTAACATAATATTTAATATATTAGATTAGCAACTACAAAAAAAAAACAGAAATTCAAAAAGTCTGCTCACTTCAACAGTTTATAACAATATGAATTGACAAAATGTCTTCATGTTATAAAATACACCTTTTTTGGTCGGACGGGAATCTAAACGGTTAAAAATTTCTCCTTGGATTTTGCAAAAGTTCTTCAAAATCGTCAATTTATTCACACTTAAATAAGATATTCGCATGAACTGGATGATTTTTTGTTTTAACTGTTTATGTTATTACTTTTTACTATTAAATAAAGTAAATAACCAAAAAAACATTTTAACATACTATTTAATAAATTAGATTAGCAACTACAAAAAAAAACAGAAATTCAAAAAGTCTGCTCACTTCTACAGTTTATAACAGTATGAATTGACAAAGTGTCTGCATGTTAATAAAATACACCTTTTTTGGTTGGACGGGAATCTAAACGGTTAAAAATGTCTCCTTGAATTTTGCACAAGTTCTTGAAAATCGTCAATTTATTCACACTTATAAAATATTCGCATGAACCGGATGATTTTTTGTTTTAACTGTTTATGTTATTACTTTTTACTATTAAACAAAGTAAATAACCAAAAAAACATTTTAACATACTATTTAATATATTAGATTAGCAACTACAAAAAAAAACAGAAATTCAAAAAGTCTGCTCACTTCAACAGTTTATAACAATATGAATTGACAAAGTGTCTGCATATTATAAAATACACCTTTTTTGGTCGGACGGGAATCTAAACGGTTAAAAATGTCTCCTTGAATTTTGCAAAAGTTGAAAATCGTCAATTTATTCACACTTGTATAAAATATTCGCATGAACTGGATGATTTTTTTGTTTTAACCATTTATTTTATTTACATTTTACTATTGAACAAAGTAAATAACCAAAAAACATTTTAACATAAAATTTAATATATTAGATTAGCAACTACAAAAAAAAAAACAGAAATTCAAAAAGTCTGCTCACTTCTACAGTTTATAACAATATGAATTGACAAAGTGTCTGCATGTTAATAAAATACACCTTTTTTGGTTGGACGGGAATCTAAACGGTTAAAAATGTCTCCTTGAATTTTGCACAAGTTCTTGAAAATCGTCAATTTATTCACACTTATAAAATATTCGCATGAACCGGATGATTTTTTGTTTTTAACTGTTTATGTTATTACTTTTTACTATTAAACAAAGTAAGTAACCAAAAAAACATTTTAACATAATATTTAATATATTAGATTAGCAACTACAAAAAAAAACAGAAATAAAAAAAGTCTGCTCACTTCTACAGTTTATAACAATATGAATTGACAAAGTGTCTGCATGTTAATAAAATACACCTTTTTAGGTCGGACGGAAATCTAAACGGTTAAAAATGTCTCCTTGAATTTTGCAAATGTTCTTGAAAATCGTCAATTTATTCACACTTGTAAAAAATATTCGCATGAACTGGATGATTTTTTTGTTTTAACCATTTATTTTATTTACATTTTACTATTGAACAAAGTAAATAACCAAAAAACATTTTAACATAATATTTAATATATTAGATTAGCAACTACAAAAAAAAAACAGAAATTCAAAAAGTCTGCTTACTTCAACAGTTTATAACAATATGAATTGACAAAGTGTCTGCATGTTAATAAAATACACCTTTTTTGGTCGGACGGGAATCTAAACGGTTAAAAATTTCTCCTTGGATTTTGCAAAAGTTCTTCAAAATCGTCAATTTATTCACACTTAAATAAGATATTCGCATGAACTGGATGATTTTTTGTTTTAACTGTTTATGTTATTACTTTTTACTATTAAACAAAGTAAATAACCAAAAAAAAACATTTTAACATACTATTTAATAAATTAGATTAGCAACTACAAAAAAAAACAGAAATTCAAAAAGTCTGCTCACTTCAACAGTTTATAACAATATGAATTGACAAAGTGTCTATAAAATACACCTTTTTTGGTCGGACGGGAATCTAAACGGTTAAAAATGTCTCCTTGAATTTTGCAAAAGTTGAAAATCGTCAATTTATTCACACTTGTATAAAATATTCGCATGAACTGGATGATTTTTTGTTTTAACTGTTTATGTTATTACTTTTTACTATTAAACAAAGTAAGTAACCAAAAAAACATTTTAACATAATATTTAATATATTAGATTAGCAACTACAAAAAAAAAAACAGAAATAAAAAAAGTCTGCTCACTTCTACAGTTTATAACAAAATGAATTGACAAAGTGTCTGCATGTTAATAAAATACACCTTTTTTGGTCGGACGGAAATCTAAACGGTTAAAAATGTCTCCTTGAATTTTGCAAAAGTTCTTGAAAATCGTCAATTTATTCACACTTGTATAAAATATTCGCATGAACTGGATGATTTTTTTGTTTTAACCATTTATTTTATATTCATTTTACTATTGAACAAAGTAAATAACCAAAAAACATTTTAACATAATATTTAATATATTAGATTAGCAACTACAAAAAAAAAACAGAAATTCAAAAAGTCTGCTCACTTCAACAGTTTATAACAATATGAATTGACAAAATGTCTTCATGTTATAAAATACACCTTTTTTGGTCGGACGGGAATCTAAACGGTTAAAAATTTCTCCTTGGATTTTGCAAAAGTTCTTCAAAATCGTCAATTTATTCACACTTAAATAAGATATTCGCATGAACTGGATGATTTTTTGTTTTAACTGTTTATGTTATTACTTTTTACTATTAAATAAAGTAAATAACCAAAAAAACATTTTAACATACTATTTAATAAATTAGATTAGCAACTACAAAAAAAAACAGAAATTCAAAAAGTCTGCTCACTTCTACAGTTTATAACAGTATGAATTGACAAAGTGTCTGCATGTTAATAAAATACACCTTTTTTGGTTGGACGGGAATCTAAACGGTTAAAAATGTCTCCTTGAATTTTGCACAAGTTCTTGAAAATCGTCAATTTATTCACACTTATAAAATATTCGCATGAACCGGATGATTTTTTGTTTTAACTGTTTATGTTATTACTTTTTACTATTAAACAAAGTAAATAACCAAAAAAACATTTTAACATACTATTTAATATATTAGATTAGCAACTACAAAAAAAAACAGAAATTCAAAAAGTCTGCTCACTTCAACAGTTTATAACAATATGAATTGACAAAGTGTCTGCATATTATAAAATACACCTTTTTTGGTCGGACGGGAATCTAAACGGTTAAAAATGTCTCCTTGAATTTTGCAAAAGTTGAAAATCGTCAATTTATTCACACTTGTATAAAATATTCGCATGAACTGGATGATTTTTTTGTTTTAACCATTTATTTTATTTACATTTTACTATTGAACAAAGTAAATAACCAAAAAACATTTTAACATAAAATTTAATATATTAGATTAGCAACTACAAAAAAAAAAACAGAAATTCAAAAAGTCTGCTCACTTCTACAGTTTATAACAATATGAATTGACAAAGTGTCTGCATGTTAATAAAATACACCTTTTTTGGTTGGACGGGAATCTAAACGGTTAAAAATGTCTCCTTGAATTTTGCACAAGTTCTTGAAAATCGTCAATTTATTCACACTTATAAAATATTCGCATGAACCGGATGATTTTTTGTTTTTAACTGTTTATGTTATTACTTTTTACTATTAAACAAAGTAAGTAACCAAAAAAACATTTTAACATAATATTTAATATATTAGATTAGCAACTACAAAAAAAAACAGAAATAAAAAAAGTCTGCTCACTTCTACAGTTTATAACAATATGAATTGACAAAGTGTCTGCATGTTAATAAAATACACCTTTTTAGGTCGGACGGAAATCTAAACGGTTAAAAATGTCTCCTTGAATTTTGC